>SJYO01035449.1:602503-870812 GCA_006410555.1 Capra ibex
TAATCAAGGAAGAAGGGAACGGGACGGTGTAGAGGAGGGACCCGGAGTAGGGAAGAGACACATCAAATATGGGTAGGTCTTAGTTACAAAGACGTTCGGACGGGGAATAACAGGACGAGTGAAATTCGAGACAGGGACATCGGACACATATTCGGTCATTCAGGGTAATGACACGAGTGACGAAGTCGTAAATCCCGACCCGAAAGAGAAAGAGTTCACCCACTAGAAATATGAAATAGAGACAGGAAGTAAGTGAAGAGGAAGAAAGTGTCAGAGAAGTCAAGTCAAGTCAAGTAAGCGAGTCAGTACAGGCTGAGAAACACTGGGGTACGCAACGTCGTACGGTCCGGAGGGACAGGTAGTGGTTGAGGGTCTCAAATGAGTTTGAGTACAGGTAGCTCAGTCACTACGGTAGGTCGGTAGAGTAGGAGACAGCAGGGGAAGAGGAGGACGGGGGTTAGGGAGGGTCGTAGTCCCAGAAAAGGTTACTCAGTTGAGAAGCGTACTCCACTGGTTTCATAACCTCAAAATCGGAGTTGTAGTCAGGAAGGTTACTTGTGGGTCCTGACTAGAGGAAAATTTACCTGACCAACCTAGAGGAACGTCAAGTTACCTGAGAGTTCTCAGAAGAGGTTTTAGTGTCAAGTTTTCGTAGTTAAGAAGCCGTAAGTTGAAAGAAACGTCAGGTTGAGAGTGTAGCTATGTACTGGTGACCTTTTTGGTATCGGAACTGATCTACCTGGAAACAACCGTTTCATTACAGAGACGAAAAATGATACGACAGATCCGACCAGTATTGAAAGGAAGGTTCCTCATTCGTAGAAAATTAAAGTACCGACGTTAGTGGTAGACGTCACTAAAACCTCGGGTTTTTTAATTTCAGACTGTGACAACGGTGACAAAGGTGTAGATAAAGGGTACTTCATTACTGTCGTCTACGTACTAGAATCAAAAGACTTACAACTCGAAATCCGGTTGAAAAAGTGAGAGGAGAAAGTGAAAGTAGTTCTCCGAAAAATCAAGGAGAAGTGAAAGACGGTATTCCCACTACAGTAGACGTATAGACTCCAATAACTATAAAGAGGGTCGTTAGAACTAAGGTCGAACACGAAGAAGGTCGGGTCGCAAAGAGTACTACATGAGAATTCAAAGGGGTTTGGACGACCGGTGTAAGAGTCGAAAAGTCCCCACTACCTCCCGAGGTAACCTTACCAAGTCTATCATTTCTTAGACTGACGTCACGTCCTCTGGACCCGAGTTAGGGACCTAACCCTTCTAGGGGACCTCTTTCTTTACCGTTAGGTGAGGTC
Source organism: Capra ibex (assembly GCA_006410555.1). NCBI lineage: Eukaryota > Metazoa > Chordata > Mammalia > Artiodactyla > Bovidae > Capra > Capra ibex. The sequence continues at coordinate 603,814 of SJYO01035449.1, forward strand.
AAAAGAACGGAATCTTTAGGGTATTTGTCTCTTCGGACCGTCCGATGTCAGTACCCCAGTGTTCTCAACCTGTGCTGAATCGGGGATTTGGATAGCTGGATTAAGTAATAATCGATAAGAGTTATTACAAAATACAATTAGATTACATGGTAATGAAAGGATTCCTTTGACCCTGTAATTTCCTTTTCACTGTGAACTCTCTACTCCATCATTTACAAAACCTACGGTTCAGGACGAAGTGTCGGATTAGGGGAGAAAGTCCGAGACTATCTAAGACGACACAGGTCCGGAGGACTAGTCCCCTCCTTTAACTCATCGTCGGAACTGTTCTTGTCACGACACTAACTAATCTTTACAGACCAAACCCACGTTCTACTACACTCTCCACCATATATCTTGTGTCTAAGATGGATGAGACTACATCGGAACATAAAGGTGAGACTGGAATGTGGAGTAAAGGAAAAATTTTTTTTTAAAAAAAGTAACCTCATATCGATGAAATGTTACAACACAATCAAAGACGACATGTCGTTTCATTTAGTGAATATACATATGTATGTAGGGGAGAGAAAAAATCTAAAGGAGGAACAAATCCAGTGGTGTGTCGTGGCTCATCTCGAGGGACACGATCAGAGTAAACCATATACTCAGTCACTGAGTCAACCAAGAGTAATCAAAAGATAAATGTGGATTAAAGAATAGTCTTAAGTATGGTTATAATTTAACCTCGAGGGTTGCGGATAGGGAATTTTTTTTTAGTCGAAGATTAAGATACAGAAGAATGGATGACGGGTTCGAGGAACTGTTTGTAAGAATAAACTCAAATGGTCTAACAACATCAGAAGGTGTAAAAGATCAAAGAAAGTAAAAAGACAAAGATTTTATAAGACAGTGGTACTTCATCTGTAAAGATCCTTACGTCCTTTTCTTTTATGGTAAAAGGAACTGACATATCGGTAGTGTAAGTAGATGGGACCTCCCACAAAGTTGGTCTCTTCGTCTTGGTATAACAATCAGCGAGTCAGTACGGGTTGAGAGACGCTGGAGTACCTGACATCGGGAGGTCCGAGGAGGCAAGTACCCTAAGAGGTCCGTTCTTATACCTCAACCGACGGTAAAGGAGGAGGTCCCCTTAGAAGGACTGGGTCCCTACCTTTGACCCAAAGGATGTAATGTTCGTCTAAGAAATGGCAGACTCCGTCGCCCCTTCGTCTCATTGTCCTATGTACATTTTTCTCTCAGGTAGTGACTGAGTTACCTGTACTTGAACCCGTTTGGTACCCTCTACCACTCCCTGTTCCTTCGGACCGTACGACGTCAGGTACCCCAGAGCTTCTTAGTCTGTGTTGAACCACTGACTCGTTCCTGTTGTTTTCCCTCTCTTTGTCTCTCTTCCTCTCGGACTCTAAAGCACGTCTCTTAAACGAAAGTCTTTAGTCCCTCAATCAATTCATCGGAGAGTTTGTCATAAAAGACGTATAGGGTACGAGTTCGACGTGTGGGTGTCCCATGTGTTAGGCTTTCACACTACAACACTATGTTACTCTTTCTTTGTAAACCAGAAGTAGGGTCACCAACCGTGTCTCGAAAAGATTCTGGGAACCTTAACGACCTCGAAACAAAAGATACGATTACTTCCCTCAGAGTCCCACGTCCGACGGACGGTCTCCTCACTTTTGTGTCCTCAACCTCGGTAACCTCCCGACCTTAAAAATCAGAGAGGTGGAGGTAGAAGGGTTGGAGGTCCCTCCCTCACTCTAACCCCAATTAAGGGTTCACAGTGACTATAGTAGTTCATACGGACACACTACCTTGACGGTACTTTTGTGACTTATTACCCCAAGTCTCTCGAAAGTTCGACACTGACGAACCTTCGCGACCTCTCGACCACGAGTCTCCCTCGTACCTTCGAGGTGGGAGGGGTGTATAGAATAGACACGTAGAGAAGGTAATAGACAAAGACTCAACAAAGGAAATAACAGTAACAACAAGTCAACGATTCAGCACAGGCTGAGAAACACTGGGACACCTACCATATGGCAGTCTGAGGAGACAGGTACCCTAAAAGGGTCCGTTCTTATGAAGTCACCCGACGGTAAAGGAGGAGGTCCCCTAAAAGGGTTGGGTCCCTGGCTTGAGTGTAGAGGACGTAATCGTCCGTCTAATAAATGGTGACACGGTGGACCCTTCGGAAACATAGGAAATATTATTTGACGACTTTCGTTCAATCCCGAACGTTTCAAGACATTCCGTAAAATCTTTTAATAGCTTGGACTCCTTCCCCAGGATCCTTGGGGACCAAACATCGGTCAACCAGTTTTCATAACCTCCGGGTCCGAATCCTGTCCGTAAAATTCACTTTCCGTCAGAAGACCCTGACTCGAGACTTAGACACCTGAGATACGATTGAGATCCTTCAGTCGCAGTTTAGCAAACCACGTCTTTTGGGTGTGCGAACCACAATCCTCACGACTCTCCTCTCTCTCCTTCAAAAAGGAAATCCCTTCCCTTTCAGAACTTCTCCGACCTTGGATTCTCGTACTCAACTTTACTCCTGTCTGATCTTGGTGAAGATTAAAAGTCCTACATCCACGGGACGTCTTCAACCCCGGGAATCAGTGTCTCGAGTTGTGTGTATGGATTGGGTCCTTAGTCTCTTCGACTTCCCTCTTGGATCCTCTGTAATCTCGTTGAGGTGTAGTGATACCGTTGTGGATCTTGTTCGTTCCGTTACACCTCCACTTCCTAGACAGAATACCCTCACGGGGTTTAGGGACCAACCGTTTATGAGGTACTCTACTACAAGTTATCCAGTGGACGGTGTGGTAGTAAGTAATGAGATGAATTAAATGTTACACAAAAGGAAGGATCATCCCCCTCCCTCGCGGTAACGGTCCCGTTGAACTTCATTATATTCGATTAGAGTCAGAAATGGTTTTAGAATTGAGATGAACCAGTTTGTAGGTAACAGGGAAGGAGGACTCCAGGTCTCTCGTTTTTGAAAGAAATCAGGACGCACACAAGAGAGGTCCCTAGGGTAGTTAAAGACATACTAAAAGATTTCAATTATAGAATTACGTTCCTATATAACATGTTGTATTCCTTATATGGTTTATAAAATTTTATAATTATTGATATTTACATGTATTAAAATTTGACACTTAGTGACAAAACATACTACATTGTACATTATAACATGTAGTTGATATGAAGTTATTCATTATTTTCGTCCCCGAAGGGACTACCACGTCACCTATCCTTAGGTGAACGGTTACGTTCCATGTACCCAAACTAGGAACAGGTCCTTCAAAGGTGGACGGTGTCTTGTTGATTCTGGTACACGGTGTTGATGACTCCGGTTTGAGATACCGAACCCTCTACGTTGATGACTTCGGACACACGACTCTCGGGTACGAAGGTTTGTTCTTTTCGGTGAAGGTACTCTTCGAACACTTACGTTGATCTCTCATCTACGGTGAGTGGTGTTGGTCTTTTTCGGACTCACGTCGTTACTTCTGGGTCACGTCGGTTTATTTATTTATATTATCACTTTTGTTTGTTTTCATTATACAATTAAGTAAAGTAATCATGATTCATTGGAACTATGAAGGGAACGGAGGTCATGTTATCTAAGTGGGAGACTAGTTATGACAATGAGTTCTCGTTTGTAAGTTATTAATGAACGACTTACTTATTTGGAGTCAGATAATAGTCAAGTAGTAAACATGGATGGAACCGAAACCGGTAGACCTTTTGTTCCAGGTAAAGGACAAAGGGTAATACTGTGTCTATTTAATCAGGTCTGTTCACCGTCTAACACTTTAATACTCTTACTTATTTAGTAGACCCGTTGTTATTTACTGTAATTCCATATCTTAGTGTTTCGAAATAAAGTTAGTCGGGATTCCGGGAGGTGAGAGGGACTTAGTCGGACCAGATTATTAATGGTGACGAACGTTTTGTTTCGTTCGTTTGTTTGGGTATCCTAACCAACAGAACCTACCAATTAGATGTAAGTATACGACCTACAGGGGTCGATTTTCACTTCAGAAGGAAAGGATTTGTGGACATAAAGATTAAAGATTAACTAAACTCAGTCTTAAAGAAGAAAAGAAGAAAATTCGACTTTTTACAGAGATGATCTGTGTCCCTTCGTCTCATGGCCCCCGTCAATAACTAATCATCGGTCCCTACCGAGAGACTCCTCTCTACCCTCTTCCATCGGTGTTCAGGGGACCCTTCTCGTAAAACCCTTCCCTCTTCCTGTTTAAGGTTCCTGGGACAGAACCGACTGTGTCCCTTTCCGTCTGTCTAACCTTTTGACTTATTTTCTTTATCTTTGGTTATTTGTCAGAGGGAGGAGTTTGTATTGGTTAATAGAAAGAAAAGATGTATCAAAAAGGTTAGTTTTGAGACCGATCCGAAAAAGAATCGGGACCGGTCGTAAATGGTAACCGGTGTCCATCTACGTGGTAGGCAGAAGGGGTCACCCGGTTACGTCCTCTGTGTCCAAACTAGGGACCCAGCCCTTCTAGGGGACCTCCTCCTTTACCGTTCATAAGAACGGACCCTCTAGGGTACCGGTCTCCTCGGACCTCCCTATGTCAGGTATCCCAGTGTTTCTCAGCCTAGGTTTACTCATGTGTGTATATGTGTCTATGTGATAGTGGTGAATTTGTAAGAGAATGACAACCTGTGTGGGTGTGGTATTCTACACCACCCTAGAGGGGTTCGGGAAGAAGAGACGTAGGAGGTTTTGTTCAGGAGTCGGGGAGAGAAACGTCTTAAGGTAACTCTTTATTCTGTCACAGGTTCTCCGGAGTACCCCTTCTGATTCTAGGGTCGAAATGTACTTCAGGAGTTCTAGAAACGAGGACTCTAGGGACCCAGGAGTCCGGGTGTGTGAGGGACACTAAGAATACGATTGGAGGAGGGGGTCACTCAGACTGAACTATATTTCAGTTCTATTTCTGTATGTTCGGTCCGTCAGAAGACAAACTCTAGACCAGTTGAAGTGGATGGTGGGAGGTTGGGGACGGGGACGGGGTTCCGGAGAGATCGTTAGACTGGGAGGTTTAGGTCCGTCCCTCGGTCCTTACTGGTGACCCGTGTTCACAAAGACGAAAGGTTCTCATAAGACCAGAGGAGTGAGTGAACGAGATCCTCCTTTGGAGTGGGGTCTCACGACTGAGGGGGTGTAGTGGAGAGGTCCTCCTCCTACCGGTCTCCTCCACTTCTCACCCCACTTTCGATCACAAGACCGACATTGATACTTTTCTTCGATGGTTTCACCCGTGTCGGGAATGGAGGATAACGGACCCTCCTTCGTTCTTCGAGAAGGTCAGACCGTCCACGATAAACGTGAAGGATATTGCACACTCCATCCTCACATCTTTGTCATCATCTACTGAAGGCTCTTATCCGTCGGCTCCGGACACTGTTTGTACACATGATAAATACACTTTGGACTACGGAGACGATTTTTATCTCGAGGGGTGGTTTACGAGGTAGGACTATGTCGTGTCCCACACGAGTCAGCGAGTCAGTATCGGCTGAGAAACGCTTGGGTACCTGACACCCGACGGTCTGAAGAGACAGATACCCTAAGAGGTCCGTCTTTACGACCTCACCCAACGGTAAAGGATGAGGTCCCCAAGAAGGGTTACGTCCTTTATTTGGACGTAGAGGACGTAACCGTCCACCTAAGAAATGGTGACTCGGTGGTCCCTTCGGGTTATGATTGTGATGTTTCTATTATTTCAATAACATGTAGATTGAAAACAGGTCCGACGACCAGATGCAAAAACAGTAGATTGTCGTAGACGTAACAAAGGACCCCGGTTAAAGTCACATTATAGTGTCTTCGTCGTGAGTCAGGTTCGGGATCGAGGAGACGACCGATTAACAAGGTCTAACTGTAATAACCATTTTACTTTCACCTCCAGAAGGGGCTACCGAGTCACCCATTTCTTAGACGGAAGTTACGTCCTCTATACCCAAACTAAACCCCCAACCTTTCTAGGGGACCTCTTTCCGTATCGTTGAGTGAGATCATAAGAACGGACCTCTTAGGGTACCTGTCTTCTTGGCCCACCCGATGTCGGGTATCCCAACGTCTTAGTCTGTGTTGACTCACTGATGTGTGTTACCCTATTCTATCTCAACTTCTGATCGAAGGTCAAGGTATGAAATACTTAGATTCTTTAGTAAACCCATCAACTTCAGAACTACCCTTGCACCGTAAAAGTGAAAGTCCTTAACGAACCTTAAAGAACATTCTTCTGTACATTAGGTACAGTTTACTTACCGAAATACGTTGGTCGGTAAATTGAACTTAAAGACTTTAATACTTTAAAATGGGTGTATCAGAGTCAAGTTGTTTGGGTTGGTCTACGTCCCCTTTTAGGAGTAAAAAATTTTAATATGGGTGAAAACCATTCCAAGGTCACTTTGTCCTCGTTAATTAACGAGTAACGATCTCCTGATACTTAACCTTTCACTGAACTTTTATATGACTTATTTGTAGTTGTGAATGGACGTTCATTTCTTTGGATTGGTCTCACTCGTTTATTCTCTTTCGTTCCCAAATTTTTTTAAGCATACTAATTTTACATGTTTCACGAAAAGGGGTGAGAGGGTGGTCCAACAAAGAGAGAGTTCCACTGACCACCCTGAGTCTCGTCCCTTGTCCCCCTTCTTGAACCGTCGACCTTCAAGGTATAAGTGTAGAAATATCTGGGTCCAGAAATTTTCTTTTCTCCGATGAGAAGACAGTCGAGGTTAAACTTTTTAGAGTCCCTTCCTGACACTAACCGAACGAAACCTGGTGTCCGGAAGGTTAACCGGGTTGATAAACAAGTTCTTCACTCCCTATACTAACCGACTCGAACCCAGTACACGGACGGGGACTCCCCTTACCTGACGCTAAGACAATGATATCGTTCACCTCTTCACCTCATGGTGAGTGTACCGGTAACTCCCCTAAACATTGACTTGTCCCTCCTTAACTTTGTGTGTACCGAGAATACACCGGAGATAAATCTCAGTCTCATCCTTATACAGTGTTTCACCTAGACTCTCAACATTATTAGATTCACAGACTTCTACAAAATTTTTCACCTTAGAGAAGTCTTGTTAGGACGGGTGAAGAACCGTCCCTGTTCTTCCTTGACTATAAAACCCTCTCTACATTAAAAATTCCCTCGTTTTTCCTAAAGAGAAATTATTTTACTAAAATGGACAACATTTTTAAGTGATTTAGGGTGTTATAAATGATTTTTTTTTTTTTTTTTTTTTTTTTNGTAGGTCTCCCTTTTTTTTCCTCGAGACACATCTATTCCACTTCACAGTCCTGATTTTATTCGTCAATGGTTCTGAACTCCTATCCCGAAATTTTCTTGGTGTCCGTTTAATTCTGTTAAGAAATGGAAAATTGTGGATAATTTAAGACCCTTAAAAAAAAATTAATATGGGTGAAAACCATTCCAAGGTCACTTTGTCCTTGTTAATAACGAGTAACGATCTCCTGATACTTAACCTTTCACTGAACTTTTATACGTGAATATCGGTAATTTCACGGACTACAAAACTAGGTCATTAGAGAGAAGTTCCTTAAAGAGGAATCCTTAATTTGATTTACTTCCATTTTATTTCTCCGAGGGACTCAAAATTGAAAATGACTTCGTATCACTTCTCGTTTCCTCTTCCGTGACCACTGGGTGAGGTCATGAGAACGGACCTTTTAGGGTACCTGTCTCTTCGGACCACCCGACGTCAGGTACCCCAGCGATTCTCAACCTGTACTGATTCACTGAAGTGAAAGTGAAAAGAAAAAATACGTAACCTCTTCCTTTACCGTTGGGTGAGGCCACAAGAACGGATCTCTTAGGGTGGCTACCTCCTCGGAGCACCCGACGGCAGATGCCCCAGCGTCTCAGTCTGTACTGACTACGCTGAATCGTCGTCGTCGCCGTGACTTCTGGTTCCAGTACAAAATAAATAAGGAACACAGAGGTTATGTTAGAGGTTGTCGATACTGTGACTCAACCGTGAAAGTTCAAACAATTTTATTCCTTTATGTTACAAGTGTCTTCCTATAAAGGTTTCACTTACGATATTCTAGTAAAGTTACACTCTCCTACGACTGTGATTTTAATTCATACTTTTGTTGTAACATCAACCCCTCTCTCGAATAAATTGTCCAGACCCTCCACACCACCTCTTTGATCTCACATATATCGTAAGGACACACACGGGTCAGTACAGGTTGAGAAACGTTGGGGCACCTGACGGGCGAGACTAATGGTCGCACATTTAAAATAGATACTTAGACCTGTACCTCAGCTGTCCTTCGTCTTCTTTGGTTTGTTATCGATCAATCCCACTTAAGAAATAATATACTGGAGAGTTAAATCTAATTGACTATTACAAACACTTCACATTGAGACCAGCGTCTTACCGGTCGTTCTGGATAGGCCTACGTTGTTTCGAGAGTCCTCGGACGGTTCTTCCTTAAGAGACGAGACCAGGAGTGGGACACAGAACCACCTGGAATCTTTACCTTAGAGGGTTTCGTTAGTACCCTTAGGGATAACCGAGTCTTTCTGGGAACCTCTCGTTCCTCTAGTTTTTTCAGTTAGGGTATCCTTTAGTTAGGACTTATAAGTAACCTTCCTGACTACGACTTCGAGGTTATGAAACCGGTGGACTACGTTTCTCGACTGAGTAACCTTTTCTGGACCTACGACCCTTCTAACTCCCATCCTCTTCACCCACTGTCTCCTACTCTCCAACCTATCGTAATGACTAAGTTACCTGTCCTCAAACTCGTTTCAAACGCTCTACCACTTCCTGTCTTCTCGGACCAGACCCCAGTTTTTCTTAACCTATGTTGAATCACTGACTTATTGTTGTTGTTTTCGTAAGTGTTTATATATCTGAACTACGAACTGTCCGTACATCTTCATAAGGTATCTTATAGTTAGTTTCCATCTGTAAAAGAATAACACTATAGTGCCAAATACAATTCTTTATACATTAACATTGGTTCGGCCTGGGGTACCCCGGAATAGGATATAGGAGACGAAATCGGGGAGAGACTTCATGAATCTATTATCATAAACTAAGTATAAAGGACTCAACGAAAGAAAGAAAGAGGTTGTTTATCTTGTACAATTGATGAACTATTGGTTCTCGGGTATCGGGGTCCGGAAAACGTCGGATTCCTACCTATTACAATTGAAGACACTGTGGTGGACAATTGAGTAGTAGTCGGTTAGTCTCTCGACACGTGTTCGACTAGTTTCTGGGACACGGGGGAGACGACGACCGGTGAGTGGTGGTAACCGAAAATTTTCACAAAACGTTTTGGGGAAGTCCCTCTCACCCCAAAAAATCACGTCCTGAGACGGTACTCATTCAGTTATCGGTACTTTAGTCGGGACCAAAGTGCATAAACACTTAAACCCGAGATCACAGTTAAAAGAGAGAGTGATCTCCACGACACACACACGAGTCAGTACAGACTGAAAAACCCTGAGGTACCCGACATCGGGGAATCCGAGGGACCGGGTACCTTAAAAGGTCCGTTTTTATGACCTCACTCCTCAGTAAGGGAAGAGGTCCCCTAGAAGGACTGGGTCCCTAGTTTGAGTCCAGAGAATACAGAAGACGTAACCGTCTGTCCAAGGAATGTCCATCCCGTTGGACCCTCAGGGACAGTCTCGACGTTGGAACTCGTTTACGTGGTAAGTGAGAGAGACACGTGGGGGTGTAGAGACGACGGGACCCGCCCTAAACTAGGATACCGGTCAGAAGAGGAGGCAGAGACTGAGTCGTGGGGAGGATGGTCGGCGTCGTGGACGACAAAGTCACCCAAAGCACTCTGGCACTTTCCGAGACGAGAAAGCTTGTTCTGCAGGGTGGAGCCCCTTTGTAAAGAATCCTAATCGGTGGAAGTCTAAGTCGAACTACGTGGAAGTGGGATTGAAGAGTCCTTTTGTGAGTATTTTTTACTTTTCCTCTTTTAAGTGTTGTCGTCCCTGTACTACCTATTAGTGACTGGTATACCGTCGTAGGTCTCATCGCTTCTCCCACGGTGCAGATGACCCGGTGTCCCTCTTGTCGTCGGGACCGACGGCGATTTGGGGAGGTCACTCCGGACCCCGATATGTAGGTGGGTCTCGAAGCCCGTAAGTCTGACGTCTCAGGTGGTCCTTGCACACATGACAGTCGAACCCGAGACGGAGGGCAGTTTTCGGTGTTCAAGTAAAGAAAATGGAGGTAGGGTCCAGGAGGTGCAGACGGGGGAACTGTGACCTCTCACTCATCCTGACTAGGAAAACCTTTGACACATCAAGTCAAATAAGAAGACACACACACACACACACGAATCAGTACAGACTGAGAAACGGTGGGGTACCTGAAACCGGGTAGTCCGAGGAGACAGGTATACTAAAGGGTCCGTTATTTTGACCTCATCCGACGGTAATGGAAGAGGTCCCCTAGGAGGGGAGGGTCCCTAGCTTGGACACAGAGGACGTAACCGACTGTCTAAGAAGTGGCGATTCGGGATCAAAAAGATAGGATAAGGTATAGGGAGTATAGGAATTAGTGACAGAATTACAGTAGTAGGAGTGAGACAGGGGAGGACACGAGAGTAGGAGTCCGACGAGACCTGAGGGAGAGGGACTGAGTCAAACGGTTACAAAAGGACACGGAAAATCTTAAGTTAAGGGAATTAACGTTTCTTTATATCTCTGTGTCTACATCTCTTGTTTGAATTCCTGTGGTTCCTCCCTTCCTCCCATCCTACGTAACCCTCTGACCCTAACTGTATATATTTGAGACAAGTCAGGTCAAGTCAGTGAGTCAGTACAGGTTGAGAAACACTGGAGCACCTGACGTCGTGTGGTCCGAAGGAACAGACAGTGGTTGAGGGTCTCGAACGAGTTTGAGTACAGGTAACTGAGTCCCTACGGTAGGTTTATAGAGTTAGAGACAGTAGGGGAAAAGGAAAACGAAAGTTAGAAGAGGTCGGAGTCCCAGAAAAGGTTACTGATCCGAGAAGCGTAGTCCACCGGTTACATAACCTCGAAGTCAAAGTTGTAGTCAGGAAGGTTACTTATAAGTCCTGACTAAAGGAAATCCTAACTGACCAACCTAGAGGAACGACAGGTTAAGTTAAGTCAAGTGAAGGCAGTGAGTCAGCACAGGTTGACAAACGTTGGGGCACTTGACGTCGTGCGGTCCGGAGGGACAGGTAGTGGTTGAGGGTCTCAGGTGGGTTTGGGTACAGGTGACGTAGTCACTACGGTAGGTTGGTAGAGTAGGACCCAGTAGGGGAAGAGGAGGACGGGAGTTAGAAAGGGTCGTAGTCCCAGAAAAGGTTACTCAGTCGAGAAGTGTAGTCCACCGGTTTCATAACCTCTAAGTCGAAGTTGTAGTCAGGAAGGTCACTTGTGGGTCCTGACTAGATTAAATATTACCTGACCAACCTAGAGGAATGTCAGGTTCCCTGAGAGTTCTCAGAAGAGGTCGTGGCGTCAAGTTTTCGTAGTTAAGAAACTGCAAGTCGAAAAAAATATCGGGTTGAACGTGTAGGTAAGTACTGATGACCTTTTTGGTAACGAAACTGATCTACCTGGAAACAGTCGTTTCATTACAGAGACGAAAACTTATACGATAGATCCAACCAGTATCGAAAAGAAGGTTCCTCGTTCGTAGAATCATGATATATATTTTATCTATTGATTACTCTTGGATGACATATCGTGTCCCTTGAGATGAGTCACGAGACACTACTGGACTTACCCCTCCTTTAGGTTTTTTTCTTCCCTATATACATATGTACATCGACTAAGTGAAATTTATATGTCTCCTTTGGTTGTCGTACATGTCGTTTTTGTGAGGACATTTCTAATTAAATTTTTCTTAAGGTGTGAGAAAGAAAAAGACATTTTTAAAAAAATAACTTCAACTCAACTAAAACCTCTTCCTTTATCGTTGGGTGAGGTCATAAGAACGGACCTCTTAGGGTACCTGTCTCCTCAGACCATCCGATATCAGGTACCCCAGTTTTTCTCAGTTTGTACTGAATAGTTGACTCGTGTCTCACTGGGAATTTTATTCATCGTAGACCCTCTCCGGTCCCCTCAGATCCATAGGACCGTAAAGGGTGACGGGGGAAGTAAGGAAGTTTTCTTTTACACACCTACTTCCCCATTATGGGTTTCTGACTTGAACCTCTTCTTTCCAGGTTGTCGTACAATCTTGAGTGACGGTCTGTCTGAAGGAATAGAGGGTATCCCCTTTTTGTCAAACCTCCTGGTGTCCTCCATCTCCGGAGAAACCCACACACCCCCCCTTTCTTACACACGTACACACAAGTGTGTACGTACATACACACATACAACCTGTCAGTTCCCCTTCTTCCATCATTCGTGATAACGAACTAAGTGAGTGGAGAGTAAAAGGATCTTTTCTTAAAGTACGAAAAGGTCAATGTACCTCTTCTTCTTCGGTACAAATATATTACAACAGGACCGAAAGATTGAGATAGCCTAAGTTCGACTTAATTTCAGGAAAGAGTGTTTAAAGTTTAATTCTATAACCTAATTCCGGAAGAGACTACCGAGTAACCACTTCTTAGACGGACGGTCACGTCCTCTGTGTCGAAGTCAGGGACCACGTCCTTCTAGGGTGTACGACCCTTGTTGCTTCGGGCACACGGTGTCGACGACTCGGATACGAGGTCTCGGACGCTCGTTGTTGGCGACTCGGGTGCACGACGTCGATGGCTTCGGGTCCTCGGTATCTCGGGCACGAGGCTTGGACATGTGCTGTTGATCTCTCATCAGGGGGGAGAGCCGTTGATCTCCTTTTCGGACACGTCGTTGCTTCTGGGTCGTGTCGGTTTTTATTTTATTTCAAAGATTTTTATAACTTAATTCTATAACTTTGCAACCGGACAGGTGAGAGACTCAGACCTACCGTGTAAGACCTCGGTAGTGGTTACTGGCTTAAGAAAGAACACTTGACCTTTTTCGTTCTACTTACCGTCACCATCTTGTGATAGTTTTGCACACGTTTCGTCTTCGTGTTCTGTCTACACGGCCTCAGAGATTACAGCGGGGTCAGACAGACGTAGGAGTGGACCTATATCCTGAAGGAGGTAAACGTACTAAGGGGATTTAAGAATCATATTGTGGGAATCAGGAGTGGGAAACCGAATTCGACCGAATTCCAAAGATAAAGATCGTTGGTTCTCTTAGGATTATAGGTAATGATAGATTTCTTAAATATAAAAATTGCAATAGAATGTATATAGTGAGAAAAAAGTTCAAAGTAGTTGAAAAAAAGACTTAAAAATTTTAAAAATTAAAAATTTAATCAAAAATAACCTCATATCAACAAAATACCACAACACAATCAAAGAAGACATGTCACTTACTTAGTCGGTACGTACGTGTATATAGGGGAGACAAAACCTAAAGGAAGGGTAAATACCGAAAGGAACACCGAGTCGTCATTTCTTAGGTGAAGGTTACGTCCTCTACACTCAAACTAGGGACCTAACCCTTCTAGGAGACCTCTTCCTTTACCGTTGGGTGTGGTCATGAGAACGGACCTTTAGGGTACCTGTCTCCTCGACCCGTCCGATGTCAGGAACCCCAGCGTTTCTCAGCCTGTACTGAATCGCCGATTTGGTGGTGTAATCCAGTGGTATCTCGTAATAGTTGTTGAAATTCTTTGAAAGTAGTGTCAAGAATACTGTCACTTGTCATTAATAAAACGTGTGTCGGGTGGTGATGTGATTCTTAAGTAATTCTCAGTCCCACCACTGAAAGAATAAGTAGAGAACTAGGGGTCTGGGTAGTTAGTTCCCGATTCGACAGAGTAACCAGTCCATTATCGTCGGTACCCGTGTCCCAGACGTCACCCTTTACCATGGAGGACGGAACCGACGACAAAGTCTTTCATTGAGGACTGAATAGTCGACGGAAATGTGGACTCTGAGTGCTACGTAGGAACAGTAGGGTCGTGTTCTTCGGATCTTCCAACACAATTACGACTGTTCACCCGTCCGAGATCCTCTTAGTGTCCGAGGTCGTGAAGATCCCGACACGTTAGGTCGTAGGGTCGTGGAGTTCACCGAGTACCTTGCGAACTATACACCGGTCAAGGTTGCTCTCTATGTGACAACTACATTGCACGTGTGACCGAACACTTCTGTGTCTTCCTCTTTATGTTACATTTCACAGAACAACTATTATAAATGAAACCCCTGAAAAGACCACCGAGTCACTACTTCTTAGACGGACGATTACGTCCTCTGTGTCCAAGCTAGGGACCAGACTCTTATAGGGTGTAATGAGTATCGTTGATTTGGGTACACGGCGTTGTTAACTCAGACACGAGACCTCGGGTCCTCGGAGTTGATGACTTCGGGTTCATATGATCTCGGACACGAGGTGTTGTTCTCTTCTATGGTGTTCTTCTTTGGACTCGTAGCTTTTGATCTCTCATCGGGGACGAGTGGCGTTGATCTCTTTTCGGGGTCGTCCTTACTTCTACGTCGCCTGAAGGGACCACCAGATCACCGACTCAAAAGCTATGGTTACGTCCCGTGGGTCCAAGCTAGGGATCAGTCCCTTGATCTAGGATGTCCGACGTTGATCTTCACACAACGTTGGTGTATTTATTTTTATTTGTAAATTTTGTTCCTTACTTCTGAGTCGTATCAGTTGTTATTTATTTATTTATTGAAATTTCACAAATGTAACTAATGTATTAGATGTGATATAACGAAATATATTTTATACAATAATTTTAATTAAACTGGATAAAGAAATGTGGTATAAAAGGGTTTAAGAAAAAAGATTAATTCCGTATTAACTTTATACCGTAATACAAGTGAAATCCATATAATGAACTACTAAGTGATAAAGGTTCATAATGTTTTACTAGTAGTGCCATTCGGTTCAATCGTAGGTATCGGTATGTATCAATATTAAAAAAAAGAACACTATTCTTAATAACTGTAGATCAGAGACTTTGTTGAAAGTTTATATGTTATGTCATAGTAATTGATAGCAGTGGTGTAGTAAAGGAAAAAAAAAAAAAATTTTCTCATATCAACGAAATGTTACAACACGACTACATCACTGGGTCGGTATACTTATGTACATAGGGGAGGGAGAATTTGGAGGGAGGGTGGGGGTAGGGTGGGTGGATCCAGTAGTGTCTCGTGGCTCGACTCGAGGGACACGATACGTCGTCGAAGGGTGATCGGTAGATAAAACGTGTGCCATCACACATATACGGTCAGGATGAGAGGGTCAGGTAGGGTGGGAGGCGATAGAAGGACACAGGTGTGCGGGTCAGAGGTAGACGCAGAGATAAAGACGTGACGTCCATCAGAATGGACATGGTAAAAGGATCTGGGGTGTATATACGTAATTATATATAAACAAAAACACGAAAAATTTGTATCGATGGTCTTTTGTTTTACTGCGTACACAGAGAGGGACAGAAAGAGGACCTATCACGACGTCTGAGACTGACTCCTGCTTCTTGTCCCTTCTTCCTCTACCTCTTTCTCCGTCTACTTCCTTTTCTTTAACAGAAAAAAAGACTCCTTAAACCGACGTTTTAATCGTAAGAAACCTGTACATTATACATTGTAAAGTGCACATTATAAAGTAAATTAGAAGTTTTGTTAGGATATTTCAAAGACACTGATCCTAAGAGAACAATCACTACTCCTTTGCCCTTTCACACTCATTCACCGGGTTCCAGGATATCTGTCAATTTACCAAGACGACCACACACGTGTCTTTGGTGTAGGTGGGAGAGTAAGAAATAAGAGGTAGGGGATCGGTGACCCATCGTGTTCGATCTTCGAGACACATGTAAGAGTGACTGAAGAGGGTCTTAGAGAGCTGGTTTAGACGGAACACAGTAAAAAAATTAAAATAAAATCATATTATCTCAAGTGAGACACAAGGAACTCGTTTGTATTTTCCTCAGAACCACTCAAGTCACCAAGACCTATAATCTCGATTTAGGGTCGGAAGGGTCCTGGTACGGGTGGGGTGTGGGGAAACCTGTCTCGAACTTCTTCGGGTCACGAAACGTTGGGAACGAATTCTTTTAACCTACCCTGGATTAGTCGACTTTTTTTGTTCCGACGTTTAACTAGAACTGTACCCTTCAGTAGTTCTTAGACGTTACTTTAAAGGTTCGACAGTTTTGTCAAGTTATACGTAAGTGAATCTCGTACCCCCTAATTCTTAAGGTCAAGAGGCGGTCTGTGGTTACTGCTCACCTCTTTTACTTACCCGGTAATACTTAAATTAGAAGACTACGATTAACAGGGACCTTGTAGTGTCCTGTGTTTGTGGTAGGAGGGGCCGTCGACGGAACTCTCGAGTTGACCTAAAGGTGGACCCAGAAGGTTCCTAGGGTAAGGAACCTTCTACTCGACGGTCGGAATGAATTACGTCGTCCCCCGGTCAGGACCTACTCCGGTACGTGAGCAATCGGAGAGAACCGTGGTCTGTCGTTACGGCCCAGGGAAACTCAGTCCGTCACTGTGGTCCCGAGGGACCTCAAAGAGTCGGGCCCGGACTCTCGTCCTCCGTGTGGGGTCCTCGAGACCACATAGGCACAGAATCCCGACAGTGTTGTTTCGTGGTGTCTGACACACCGAATTTGTTGTCGCTACATGACACAACAGTACCAAGACCTCAAATTTTTAGGTTTTAGTTCCAGAACAGTCCTAACTAAGGAAAAATTTTAAAATAAAATGAGAATGACACGACCCAGAAGCAGCGACGTGTCCGAAAAGAGATCAAAGCAGCTCACCCTCGGTGAGAAATCGACGTCACGCACCCGAAGAGTAACACCATCGAAGTGAGCAACGTTTTGTCGCCGAGAACCCACGTACCCGAAGTCACCAACACCGTGTGCACGAATCAACGGGGCTCCGTACACCTTAGAAGAAGCTGGTCCCTAGCTTGGGGACAAGGGACGTGACCGTCAGTCCGAGAATTGGTGACAGGGTGGTCCCTTCAGGTCCTACCCAAAGAAAACTCCCGACACTACCTCTTAGACAGGGTGTGGAGAGAAGGTCGAAGAAGATCAAACAACTGTTAGCAACCCCGAGGAACCGAACATGTTCATAGTGGGATAGAGACGAGAGTTCAAGTGTGTTACATATGGGAGAACACTCTCAACCAGAGACACAGGTTTAAAGAAGAAAAGAATGCTTATGTCGGTATGACCTAGTCCCAGGTGGGACTGTTGGAGCAGAAATGACCTTCCAGATGTTTCTGGAATAAAGGTTTATTTCAGTGTAAGTGACCAGGACCCCAAACATGAAGTCGTAGAAAAAAAAAAAATCTTATAAAAAGTTTTTAATTAAATAAATAAAATTAACCTCTGATTAATGAAATGTTATAACATCACCAAAAAAGGGTATGTAACTGTATTTAGTCGGTACCCACATGTACACAAGGGGTAGGACTTGGGGAGAGGGTGCAGGGAGGGGTAGGGTAGGGAGTCCCAGTAGGGTCACGTGGTCGGGACTCGTGGGACAGAGTACGTAACTTCGACCTGACCGCTAGAGAAAGTGTATACTATTATATGTACAAAGTCACGATAAGAGAGTTTAGTAGGGTGGGAGTGGAGGGTGTCTCAGGTTTTCAAATAAGAAATGTAGACACAGAGAAAACGACGGAGCGTATATCCCAGTAGCAATGTGGTAGAAAGATTTAAGGTATATATACGTTTCAAATAAGAAATGTAGACACAGAGAAAACGACGGAGCGTATATCCCAGTAGCAATGTGGTAGAAAGATTTAAGGTATATATACGTAATTATATAACATAACCACAAAAAGAAAGACTGAATGAAGTGAGACATATTATCCGAGGTCAAAGTAGGTAGAGTAATCTTGACTAAGTTTACGTAAGAAAAAGTAGTCAGTCAAGTCAAGTCAAGTCAGCGAGTCAGTACAGGCTGAGAAACGGTGGGGTACTTAGTGTCGTGCGGTCCGGAGGGACAGGTAGTGGTAGAGGGCCTCAAGTGAGTCTGGGTGCAGGTAGCTCAGTCACTACGGTAGGTCGGTAGAGTAGGAGACAGCAGGGGAAGAGGAGGACGGGGGTTAGGGAGGGTCGCAGTCTCAGAAAAGGTTACTCAGTTGAGAAGCGTATTCCACCGGTTTCATGACCTCAAAGTCGAAATCGTAGTAAGGAAGGTTTCTTTAGGGTCCCAACTAGAGGAAGTCTTACCTGACCAACCTAGAGGAACGTCAGGTTCCCTGAGAGTTCTCAGAAGAGGTTGTGGTGTCAAATTTTCGTAGTTAAGAAGCCGTGAGTCGGAAGAAGTGTCAGGTTGAGAGTGTAGGTATGTACTGGTGACCTTTTTGGTATCGGAACTGATCTGCCTGGAACCAGCCGTTTCATTATAGAGACGAAAACTTATATGATAGATCCAACCAGTATTGAAAAGAAGGTTCCTCATTCGCAGAAAATTAAAGTACCGACGTCAGTGGTAGACGTCACTAAAACCTCGAGGGGGTTTATTTCAGACTGTGACAAAGATGACAAAGGGGTAGATGAAGGGTACTTCACTACTCTGGTCTACGGTACTAGAAGTAAAAGACTTACAACTCGAAATTCGGTTGAAAAAACGAGAGGAGAAAGTGAAAGTAGTTCTCCGAAAAATCGAGGAGAAGTGAAAAACGGTATTCCCACCACAGTAGATAGTAAAACGGAAAAGCATGACAAGTACCCCAAGAGTTCCGTTCTTATGACTTCACCGAACGGTAAGGGAAGAGGTCACCTGGTGTAAGACAGTCTGGAGAGGTGGTACTGGGCGGGTAGAACCCAACGGGGCGTCCGTACCGAACCAAAGTAACTCAATTTGTTCCGACACCAGGATCACACTAATCTAACTGATCAAAAGACACTCATACCAAAGTCACACAGACGGGAGACTACGGGAGAATGTTGTGGATGGTAGAATGAACCCAAAGAGAATGGAACCCGTACCCCATAGAGAAGTGCCGATGAGGTCGTTTCGTGTCGGCGACGAGGAATGGAACCTGCTCCCAATAGAGGAATGGCGGCGACAACGACTCATTATAAGGTAACATGTATACATGGTGTCGAAAGAATAGGTAAGGAGACGACTACCTGTAGATCCAACGAAGGTACAGGACCGAAAACATTTGTCACTCATGAAGTCGTAGAGAACTCCTCTGTGTCAAGTCAGGTCTCGTGGGTCTCACCGACCACAGGGGATCTTCCTGTTCAGACATGGATTTGTTGACAGGTCGGACCCCCGTCTCAGTAGTCAAGGTAACTGATAAGGAACAGTGTCTAAGTCGAGGGGGCGAAACCCACGACCCTCGTCCGGCATGGGACGACAGACAGAGCTCGGGGACCTCAGGAACCCTCTTCTTCAAGATCTCGGTACTGACAGAATGAGACAGAACGAAGCCCGTGGGTCCCCAACCCACCCACACCGTCTCACATACGACAGAGACCGGAATAAGGAGTCGATACGGACCTTGTCAGTGCCGTAGTAGACCTAGGTGTCAGTCTAGATACGAGACGGTAAATGGCCGGTTCACTGGAACCGTACAAGAAACTGGAGTAAGTCGGAATAGGAAGAGTAGACAGTCACTCCTGGCCCTACGAGTGAAGGAAGGTGGACAACACCCCACCCTCATCTCCTCCGCCAAGACCACTCCGTTCTTCGTTCTTAGACCACGTCTCGACCACCTATTATTTGTCATCGAAGCCTCGAAGGAACCACTGAGTCACCATTTCTTAGGCGGACGGTTGCGTCCTCTGAGTCCAAAGTAGGGACTAGGAAGAGTTAGGGTGTACGACGTCCCATTGATTCGGACACACGGTGTTGATGACTCGGACACGAGATCTCGGGTCCTCGGTGTTGACGACTTCAGAAGTTCAGGTTCTCGGACACGAGGTGTTGTTCTCTTCGGCGGCGTTACTCTTCGGACGTGTGGTGTCTATCTCTCATCGGGGACGAGCGGTGTTGATCTCTTTCGGACACGTCGTTACTTTTGGGTCGTGTCGGTTAGTATTTAAAATTTTTTATTTATTTGTCCTCGAAGGTTGAGACTCGAATCAGTCTCGGACTGGACCCCCTCTCGTCGAGAATGGGAGACTCTCCGGTAGGTCGTCTGCGGTGAGACTCCTGACTCCTGCTCGAAAAGGTCCGACTGGTAAAGGAGACTGATTGCACGAACGGATCGAAAGGTGTGGGAGGTTCTAGGAGTGACATGTAGGGACAACCGTAAATTCAAGGTCTCTGTTTGCGTCCCGAACCGTCGGACTCTCAGTCCTCGTCCACACGTCTCTCCCTTGCCTTTACGTATAATTACTTCCTTTAACCTTCCGATTATTTCTTAAGGTAAGCACTCCTAGATGGACTTTGTGTTTCGTGGGAAACTGGTTAGAGGGTCCCGGGTTAATCTGGTGGTGAAATCACTTGAACTAAGACTCTACGTTCACACGAAAGGAGACTCCGAATCTCTTCTTTCCGTTCTTTCTCCCTTCTTCTCCCCCTTTCTTCTCTCCTTCTCTACCCCCTTCACCTACCCTCCTCTCCCCTCCCCTCCTCCTCCCTCTCCGTGTCTCTTCCCCTCTTCTCGTCTACCCTTTTAGGTACGACGGGTGTTCTGAGTAAGTAGCACAGACTACTTGATGGAGTTTTCCGGCTAACAACAGGATAATTCCATTAGTGGACGATATAGAATACCTGTACTTCCCAAACCCACCCTCCTGAGTAAGGAAAGATGTGTGAGGGGTGGTCACCAGTCATCTGTAGAAACAATCAAGAGCGGTGGTGAGAGGTCCCCTGTTCGGACAACGGAAGTTCGTTTCTTTGGTAATCTCTACCCCTTGACACTAAGAACCTTTTAAAGGGACAGTGGATACCAACCAAGACCTTCCTAGTCGGGGACATCCTTTGTACTCCAGGGGATTCGGGTGGACGTAGACCAGTCCGGTCGGTGGTCGTCTTTGTACCACTGGGTATAACCTCTCGGGACCCTAGTCACCGGGACCGGAACCTTTGGTTCTCCTCTTCGGAATTCCGACATTCTCTGAGCCAAGGACCTTCGTGAGGTCTTAGTTTGTTTATTTTCTTCTAACTAGTACTCACTGAGACTAAGGGAGACCGCGGGCTCTACCCAGTCGATTTCCGAGTATTGGAGGTACTGTGAGGGATGTAGAGGAACGTTCAGGCACGGTAAGGACAGAGATGTACACAGACGGAGGAGGTGACGGACCCCTGGAGGGTCCACCGTCTCTGGGACGGAATAAGTGAAACCTTAGGGTCCGTTTGTCATCCACTAGTTTTCAAAACATCTTGTTCAGTTACTCGAGGGTACCCGTCTACTCTGCACAGGTGATGATACATGTGTACCCTTCCTTTTATTGGAAGACGTTTCTAAGGTAAGGGGGTTTAGGAGATAAGGTCGGACACAGAACAATTGTCGGTACTATGTTAAGTCCGGACCTGAGGACTCTCCCCTAGAGGAAGGTCGACCGAAGAGCGGGACTCTATCTACCCAGTCCGACCACCCTCCCTTCCGAGAGGAAGACCCTCCCCACCACACGAGACGACTTCTCTGTAACGTACTTACCTCAGTGGGGGAACAGGGAGAGACCCTGAGTCACGAGGGAAGAGGTTCTATCCTCACCCACCTGGTCTGGTATAGATCCACAGGAAAGTGGTAACCGAACAGAGACATGGTTGGTCCCGGTGGTACAAGTGACTACTTCCAGTGTGACCCGTGTTTTCAATGGGTTGACTCCTTCGTCGTGAGAACCTTTAGTCGTGCGTGAGGTAGAGGAAGGGACCACCCAGTCTCCATTTCTTATGTGGACGGTTACATCCCCTGTACCCAAGATAGGGACCCAGTCCTTCTAGGGTACCTCGTCGATTCGGAAACATAGTGTTGATGACTCAGGTGCACGGTGTTCATGACTTCGGACGTGTGGGATCTCGGGCACGAGACGTTGTTCTCTTCGGTGATGTTACTCTTCAAGTTCGTGACGTTCCTTCTCGTCGAGAGTGAGTAACGTTGATCTCTTTCGGGTTCACGTCGTTGTTTCTGGGTCGTGTCGGAATTTATTTATTTATTTGATTCCCTTTTGTCGGACCGTCCTCTTCCGTCTTGGTACGGACTCTCAGAGACCCTTCAAGGACCTCCCCTCTGAAACGTAGATCACAAAAAAAACAAACAAAAAAACAAACAAAATAGACACGGGGGTGTAGTTCACCCTAGAATAAAGGGGTTGGTCCCTAGCTTGAGTACGGGGGACATTACCTTCGCCAGAATTGGTGACCTGTCGGTCCCTTCAGGACTCTGTAACATAAATTAACCGGAGTTCTCGAGGTCCTGGGTGGTATCCGGAACTATGTTTACTTGTTTGGAGACGAGTCGGTTTTCGGTCTTGTCACGGACCTCCTTTTAAGGTGGACGTCCTGGACGTTCTACGTCTCTTCTTTGACGTCCTCGTCCGTCCGTAGACCCTCCAACCTTACCCGTGTCCTGACCCCGAAGAGTCAAATATGTTTCATGAAAAGACGGGGGTGGGGTCGAGAAGGACGAGGGTCTCCTAGTCCCCATACGTACAGAGTTAGCGTTAAATGATCTGTCCTCGAGTCCCTTCAGACACCTGAACACGTGGGTCAGTCTTAGTCTCGACTTCGAACCTGGTGGAGGACCTAGGGTTTGGGACACCTCCCCCCGTCTAGAGTTCTTTCCTCGACCCCACAAGAACTTCTATACGGAAGACGGACAGTAGTATTGTTTAGTCGAATCCCGTCTTGATCTACTTTCGATGGAGGTCCGGTTAATAAAAAGGGTGGCTTCTCTTTGTCGAGAGGTGTCTATGTCGGAGAAGGGGGATAAGAGTAGGGAGAGTTAAGGGTTCGTCTTCCTCTGTACTTGTTGAGTCGAGTCTGGTAGGAGCAAGACACAGCACGGAAGGACGTGGACTTTCACAGTAGAAACACGTAGTCGAACATAGTCCCAACGTTTAAATCGTCACTGTGAGTCTTAACGTTTCTTTTGTATAAATAAAAGGTGTTAACTACATTCCTTTAAGTTAGACTAGATTATTACATCTTGTCGGAGAAATCTCTTAAGTCAGAGAAAACCTATTTACGAAACATAAAAAAGGGAGTCAAAAACCGACGCGACAAACCGTACTCCCTAGAAACAAGGGCCTCTTCCCTAGTTTGGGTAAAGGGGACGTCACCGTCACGTCTTAGAATTGGTGACCTGACGGTCCTTTCAGGGTATTTACAAAACACAAAAATTTAAGAAAAATTAGGGAGAAGTGGAGCGAACCGAAGGGACCACGGAGGTTTCCATTTCTTAGACGGAGGTAACATTCTCTGGGACCGAGTTAGGGACCCAGTCCTTCTAGGGGACCTCTTCCTTTACCGTTGGGTGAGGTCATAAGAACGAACCTTTTAGGGTACCTGTCTCCTCGAACCGTCTGATGTTAGGTACCCTAGTGTCTCAGCCTGTGTTGAGTCGCTGAAAATGAAGGAAGTGGAACGAATTAGAGGTCCTACCGTAGATCGATATACTCTCTCGAGCACTGGCACTACGACGGTGCCAGGTAAGGTCGAGACGACTAGAGATACTCCTACGGGGACAGGTGGACTAACAGTTCCGACTTAACACAGGAGGACCCAAGATAGACCCGAGTCATCAGGACGACGGAACTAAGGTAGAGTTGGAAGAGGTCCTAACGTACAGGTCCTCCAGGTCGACACTACGGATCACTCGCGAAATAAATAAACCGACACGGTCTAGGATTAACGTCGTGCGTCCTAGACCAAGGGACTGGTCCCTAATTTGGGATCCGGGGGACGTAACCGTCGTACTCAGGATTGGGGACCTCGTGGTCCTTCAGCACGGATCGGTCGAGAACCAGTCCTACCGGACGGGAGGTCGGGTGTCGAGATCGCGAGGGAGTGGTATTATGTCGTCATAGAAAGAGGGGTCCATTTGGAGGGTCGGTTGAGGTAGGTAGAGACTAGAAAATTCCCGTGGTCCTTTGTTACCTGTCACAAGGACTGGGGAGGGGTCTTCGACTCCTTCGGAGACCTCAGAATCG
Organism: Capra ibex; assembly: GCA_006410555.1. NCBI lineage: Eukaryota > Metazoa > Chordata > Mammalia > Artiodactyla > Bovidae > Capra > Capra ibex. The sequence continues at coordinate 627,991 of SJYO01035449.1, forward strand.
ACCCTCCCAAAGGTGAAGTCGACCCTTTCAGTCTTGTGTGGAGAAAGAGATCACTGAAAGACGAAGGCTGGGGGAGGAAGGAGGGTACCAAGAAACACCGGTCTTCCCCACTGAAGAGGGAAGGAGGAGGAAACTACCTCTGTGGGGAATAAGACATAAAGATGTCCTCTGTGAACGGGAGGGGAGAGGACATACGAAACTACCTCCTTACCGACGGTCATGTACACCACAGACCCACTCTCTCTACTTTTGTGTAGTCAGACCATGAAGACCTTCTACTGGAGTGACGTGTTCTTGTGGTCGAGGAACCCGGTTCGAGGGTCTGGACCGTCTTCTGGAGAGAAGGTCGGTATCCACGAGAATTGTAGTGTCTCTATCCACTCGTCTTCCCTTACCTTTAGAGAATCTGGACTTTCTCTTAACTACAAAATATCGTTTGACTTATAAACAAGGTTACGTCTCGTTTTTCGTTTGAAAGTTCAAACCAGTTCCCTCGGAACACCGACTTTAGACTTGGAACTCGGGAATTTCTGTGTCTGACTGGAACTTTTTACAAGGAAAAGGTCCTTGTAAAGTGACCGTCGTAAACCCCGTTTTACGAGTTATGGACCGTTATAGACTCCACAGGTCGGATTCGCAAACTGTGTCGCCGAGTAGACGGTTCCAGCACGGAGACCAAAGGTATTCCTTACTCTCGTTAGACCAAGGTTCTGGTGTCCGACCGAGGGTCCCCACCCGCTCAACCTCGTCTTCAGACTCGAAAACCACAGTTGCCCTTTGTTATACTCACTCACACCGACTGAGTCGTGACATTGAATAGAGAAACCCTTTTTGTTTTTACATAGAATTTCGAGTGTAAAATGGTCACATTCTTGGTACCAAGTATTTGGAGGACTTAGACGGTTGTGTAGTTGTTTTACACACACTCTCTCTCTCACTCCCTACCTCCCCACAGTAACGAAAAAAACAAAACAAAAGGTTTGTGAGTTTCTTTATAAACTGAACATAGTCGTATGTTACCTTATTTAAATCGCATCCTTATACCACTGTGATCACTTGTACTTGTCCTCCTTTATCGATTATTATCCTTAATTGCTTTATCTACGGTTTTAGACATTATCTTAGTTGTTTCGTTTTATCGCCAAGAAACGTTCGAGATTACTTTAACGAGAAAAAGATATACATACGTACGTACAATTCAGCGAAGTCAGCACAGGTCGAGAAACACTAGGGTACCTAACATATCGGACGGTCCGAGGAGACAGGTACCCTAAAACAGGCAGGTGAGGTCTTACAGTAAAGGAAGAGGTCCCCTAGAAGGACTACGTCCCTGGACGTAGAAAATACAGAGGACGTAACCGTTCACCCAAGACATGGTAATCACGGTGGACCCTTTGGGGTAGAAAGACATACTTTCACTTTTACAATCAGTGAGTCAGTACAGGCTGAGACGCTGTGGTGCCTGACATCGGACGGTCCGAGGAGACAGGTACCCTAAGAGGTCCGTTCTTATAACCTCATGGGGTCCAGAGGAAGTAACGTCCGTCTAAGAATTGACAGACTCGGTAGTCCCTTTAGGTAGAAAGACATATGCACAGGTGTTTAAAAAAAATAGAATTAAGGGGTTAGTCCCTAACTTGACCACGACCATTATTAAAATTTTAAAATTTTTCTTTTTAAGAATCTTCTTGTTTTAAGTGGGTTTAACTTGGTTTTCTTTACTTTCTGGATGTATTTCTTTTAAGGTTTGGGTCAAGGTTTCTTAAGGTGGAGTCAAATGCTCCGGTCACTTGGACACTATCTTTAGTCTCTTACTGCAATATTCTTTTTAGTTTATATTCGGTCTGAGAAATACTTACATCTACATTTTAAGGATTTATTTTATTTCATCAAGTTTAGGTCACTGTGTACTTTTTAAAAAAAACTTGAAATCATTACGTACCAACGAAATTGTGAGCTTTTAGTTAACAGTAATAATAATAAAAAGTTTTTTCTATTACATTTAAAAATTAAGTCTTATATCAACGTTTTGGTCACTAAATTAAGACTTGTACACCTTTTATAATTTTTAGAGTTTCTTTTTTACTTTTCAATATCCTCTCTCCAGTATACTAATAAAGTTGATACACGTCCTTTTAATAAACTACTTTACGTTATAGACAAATACAATCTTTCGAAATATTTCTATCCTTACTTTCTCCTGAAGGAATTAGACTATTTTCAATAGATACCTTTCAGACAGTGTCAGTAATGTTAATGTCTCGAGAGGGGATTATGACTATCGTAGTCTCAGAGAACGATGGAAGTCAACTGAGTTGTGAAGTGTCCTCTAAGAGTTATTCTTCTATTTCCTTAATCTTTCCTTTCTTTTTTTAATACGAATCAGTATCTACCGGACTAGTACATTCTTCTTAGGTCTCTTTTGTCGAGAAAAGGAACTTAGCCATTCATGCGAACCGGGGTAGGTTAGAGGGAACAGACCGGGGACCCGGGTCCGAAGACGTCAACGAAAGACCTTAAGGTAGTACCACTCCTTTTTCTCCACTACTTGGCACGACACTGAACCTTTAGAAAACGTACTACATTGGACGTAGTGGACGTCAGTGCACAGAAACCTGTTTCGAACACTGTGTCGGGGAGGACCCAAGTTGTCCTATCCGATACAGTAGGAGGACGTCCCTTCCCGTGTTACCTCCCCCTGTACTACTACAACGGACAGGATTCTCACTTTCCGTTTGCTTACCTCCTGTCTCTTTCTTCGACCCTCTCCATGTCCACACCACCGTCAAATGTTCTTTGGTCCTGACGTCTTCTTTTCTTCGTTCGCTTTTGAAGGTCACGTCTCAAGGGTTTTCTCGTCCATCCAGAGTAGAAGTAGAAATATCATGAACAAACGAAACGATATTGGATGAGGATTAAGACCTTGTAGATTCAGGTTGTGTATGAATTTACGAAACACACAAAAACGTCCTTTAGTCCCTTTCCTCTATTTAGTGTATGAACCCACGTGTCGCGTCCCTTTTCTGGTCGGTACCCTCCTTCTTTGGGTGCTCTTGTCTTCAACTCGTTTTCGTCTTTTGATCTCTCCCTGTAGTGACTCTTAAATACGGGGACCCTCAAGAGTCTTTAGATCTCTCCCCGTAACCTTAAGGGCACCTATACCTTAATCTCCGAACTTGATTAAAAAGATGTAGACTCGGAAGAACCGATTCTAGGTCCGATGTAGATATTGTTCGTACGTAAAGAATTTAACATTTGATTAATCGTTTATAATACTAACAAAATTCGTGAGGTCCGTACCGGTAGTCGACACTCTGTCGATTTCGACCCGTCCATTTACGTCCTTACCACAAGACGACTCAAGAAGAATCACAACGGTGTTTCAATGAGTCCTCTAGTAATTTATAAAAATTGGGCACACATAACGTTTCTCACATTGACCCAAAAGAAAAATCGATTATTTCCGTTACCTTAATTATTTATAGTGGGTTTTAAAATAAAGTTTAGAGTCTCTGTATTAAAAACTACAATTTAGATTTGTTAAGAGATTCCCCTTTTTTTTTTTGCGAGTTCTATTTCTAAATTGGGTCTCAGTTGCAGTGACAACCCATAGTGGGGGTGTGTCCCCGAAGTCAGTCAAGGCACTGTAGTCGTTCTTGATATATGGTCACGTATGTGACTTTACTCTCGTAAATTTTACACAACTGTGTATTTGGTTACGTTTACTCTTACGTGTTCAGATATGTTTCAGAAACGGTAGATCTCGACTGCACCTACCACTGACGACGGTGTTTTAATTTTCTACAAGTGAGGAACCTTTCTTTCAATATCGTTTGGATCTGTTACATCATTTTTGGTCTCTGTAGTGAAACGACTGTTTCCAGACACATCAGTTTTGATACCAAAAGGGTCACCAGCACATACCTACACTCTCAACCTGGTGTTTCTTCCAACTCACGGCGTCTTAACTACGAAAACTTAACACCACGACCTCTTTTAAGAATTCTCTGGGAACCTGTGTTCTAGTTTGGTCAGTTAGGATTTCCTTTAGTTGGGATTTGTAATTAACCTTTCTGACTACGACTTCGAGGTTATGAAACCGGTGGACTATCCTTTTTGACTGAGTGACCTTTGCGGGGACTAGGACCCTTTCTGTTGCGTCCTCCACTTCCCCCACTGTCTCCTACTTCACGAACCTGCCGTAGTAGCTGAGTTACCTGTACTCAAACCCGTTTGAGTCCCTCCATCACCTCCTGTCCCTTCGGACCACACGACGTCATGTACCCCAGAGTTTCTCGGTTTGGACTGAATCACTGACCTGGTATTTTCTCTTTAGTTCGGTTTGTTAGAGTTTTACTTTACACTTCTTTAACTTAAAACGTACCCCGGTGGTTCTCTCGGGAGGAGACTTAAACTTTCAACTTGTACACGGTACACGGTTACTACGTAAACTGTAACGTATAGACTCACGTGGGAAGACAGTTGTATGTCTGCGTTGGAATCACCTCCATTTATGGTGTAGGAGTAGACAATCATAAGTCAGTTACCAAAGTCAAGTCAAGTCAGCGAGTCAACACAGGTTGACAAACGTTGGGGTACTTGACGTCGTGTGGTCCGGAGGGACAGGTAGTGGTTGAGGGCCGTAAACGGGTTTGAGTACAGGTAACTCAGTCACTACGGTAGATTGGTAGAGTAGGAACCAGCAGGGGAAGAGGAGGACGGAAGTTAGAAAGGGTCGTAGTCCCAGAAAAGGTTACTCAGTCGAGAAGTGTAGTCCACCGGTTTTATAACTTCAAAGTCGAAGTTGTAGTCAGGAAAGTTACTTGTGAGGCCTGACTAAAGAAAATCCTACCTGAACAACCTAGAGGTACGTCAGGTTCCCTGAGAGTTCTCAGAAGAGGTTGTGGTGTCAAGTTTTTGTAGTTAAGAAGTCACGAGTCGAAAGAAATATCAAGTTGAGAGTGTAGGTATGTACTGGTGACCTTTTTGGTATCGGAACTGATCTACCTGGAAACAACCGTTTCATTACAGAGATGAAAAATTATACGACAGATCCAACCAGTATTGAAAGGAAGGTTCCTCATTCGTAGAAAATTAAAGTACCGACGTCAGTGGTAGACGACACTAAAACCTCGGGCGTTTTTATTTCAGTCGGTGACAAAGGTGACAAAGGGGTAGATAAACGGTACTTCACTACCCTAGTCTACGGTACTGGAATCAAAAGACTTACAACTCAAAATTCGGTTGAAAAAACGAGAGGAGAAAGTGAAAGTAGTTCTCCAAGAAATCAAGGAGAAGTGAAAGACGGTATTCCCACCACAGTAGACGTATAGACTCCAATAACTATAAAGAGGGCCGTTAGAACTAAGGTCGAACACGAAGAAGGTCGGGTCGCAAAGAGTACTACATGTGACGTATATTCAATTTATTCGTCCCACTGCTATATGTTGGAACTGCGTGAGTAAAAGGATAAACCTTGGTCAGACAACGAGGTACCGGTCAAGATTGACAACGAAGGACTGGACGTACGTTACCAAAGCCAAAGGAGTTTCCATTCGAAATAACTATGTAACTCCTAAACTCTTATCTACCCAATGAATCCTCCACTAAGGTTATACGTAAGTATACTGCCTCCTTCACTGTACCCTCTCTTTTTCGTCGGTTATACGTCACACAATCTTTTGTTTTTTGAGATGACTCTATTCCTCTATCAACCTCGTATTAGGATTAGGTCTTTGTGTCTCGGCTATATCTTATGAACGCAGTTCTCATATTCGTCTTCCCTGTTCCCTCGACGCCATAACGATGGGGTTGACGGAAGCTGGTAAGTAATGTACGAGGACCTCCGTCTCCTGATTAAAAGGTCATGAAGGACGAACGGTGTCCGAGACGGTGGAGGTTTCGGGAGTCCGTCTCTCTCCGTCTCTGACCGCATTCAGTCGGTACCACCTGGTATTACAGGACTTGGTTTCTCTGTGTCAATCCCACGACTGTCGGTGGAGACGAAGGTGACGTAGAGAACAGAAGGTTTCTCAGACAAACAGACCAGGAAATACAAGATCATACAGAACGACTAAAAATACGTCTAAAACTGTTCCCGATCCTTTGGCGTCACCACCTCGGAACAAGGGGGTTGAAGACAGAAAGCAGGAGACGAGACGTGACAGAACAAAGTTCCTGACTGTAGTCCACTGGTGGTTGGTTATTCCGGACTTCGTCCACGGTGTCTTTTTGGTTCTGTCTTCGACATTCACTAGTCACAAAGGGGAGGACTAGGTGTTCCTCCTTCTACGGCGACATTAATCGAGGTGCCACCTTGTTGACAGTCGGTCGGTCGACGAAGTAAGACGGTCGCAGCAGAGGTGGGAATAAGGCTCTACGAGTGAGGGACGTCCCCTTCTCGGGGTAGACGAGAGATCTTTTCGGAGTAGTCTCTGGAAGTCTACATTTATTTCGGAACCGACTTCGTTCGGGGTGAGTCTTATCGTTCATAGCTTCTTCGTCTAGATGCACCGAGACAGAAGAGTCGTTCATTTGACGACGATGTTACGGGTGGTGTGGTCGGGAATCAATAGAGTCCCGTCGTGTCTTCGGTCTTTCGGGGTCAGTACTTGAAAATACCACCTACAAAAGGTTCGCCGACTGATACGGGGTGGGGTGAGAAGTCTCTACCGTTCACTACGTGGGTCTTGAACGTTTCCCAAACTTTTCACCTTCCATCGGTTCTAGGTAGATTCTGTCACTAAGAGTTGGTCCCCACAAAAACGAGGAGGGACCCCGAAGGGTCCACAGTGCCACCATTTCTTAGGTGGACGGTTACGTCCTCTAAACGTAAGTTTGTCACCCAGTCCTTCTAGGGGACCTCCTCCTTCACCGTTACGTGAGGTCATAAGAACGGACCTTAGGGTACCTGTCTCCTCGGACCATCCGATGTCAGGTCCCCCAACGTCTCTCACTCTGTACTGACTCACTGACCCTTGTGTCTGTGGGTGGTCCTCTGTGAACCTTTACCACTGCAGACCTCTTTGTCTACTATCACCGTAGATCGTCCGTCTTCGGTACTTTCGACGACTCGTAAGGGGTTTCTGGAAGAGGGGTGTGTCGTCTGTAGACTCCCAGACCGATTCTTCTGAGACCCTGAACCCAAGAGACAAGGGACTGTGACTGTCACCCTCGGGGTAACGACCACAGGGTCGGTGGACCGCTACCACTCTACCTCCGGAGAGACAAACGACCGACTGTACCGTCTGGTCAAGGTACAGTCTCATGGCGAAGGGGTGTCGTCCCAGTAGAGATACGAACCCCAATCTTACTTGTTAGACTTTCAAGCCCGTGACTTTAGACCCCTACCAACTGAATCCTGACAGGACCAAAAGAAAAAAATAGAAAAAAAAAAATTTAACCTCCTATTAACGAAATGTTGCAACACAACCAAAGAAGACATATCGTTACACATTTAGTCAGCACGTATACACACTCACACACACACACACGAGTCAGTGAGTCAGTGTAGGTCGAGAAACGTCGTGGTTCCTGACATCGGGTGGTCCGAAGAGACAGGTACCTTAAAAAGTCCGTTCTTATGTCTTCACCCAACGGTAAAGGAAGAGGTTCCCTAGAAGGGCTGGGTCCCTAACTTTAACGTAGAGAAAGTAGAGAACGAAACCGTCTGTCCAAGAAATGGTGATCGCGGTGGACTATTAGTCGATATACATATGAATCTAGGGGAGGGAGAGCTCGGAGGGAGGGTCGGGGTGGAGACATCCAACAGGATCAAAATTTTTACTTTCAGGACGTGGGATCCTTATGGGGGTCCTCTCACAGGGTGAATGGACCCACTCGCTCCACCTTCGTCGACCTATCTCCTCCCGTCTCGTCTCAACGACAGAGACGAGAAGTGAGACCAAGTGAGTCCTGTCGGACAAAGAAGGACTACTCTCCCTCTCAACGAAGAACCCAAACTCAGATCTTCAGGTAGATCCTTTGAGTCTGTACTATCAAAGTACGGTACAATAATCCAAGTTGTCTGGAGAAGTCTCGTAACGTTGTATGTTGGTGAGGACCGGTCCCCATGTCTTCTGTGATCTGGTGTCGAGGAGTGGTCTCCTGGAGACCCAGACCACTACACACTTTTATCTCTGTCACGGTACGCCGTTCTCAAAACTGTCTCCGGACCCGACGCTTCCTCTACCTTCTCCGTCAGTCCCTTCCGAAGGACTTCCTCAACCACGGACTCTTAGACCCAAATTCCCTGTCGCTTTAAACGATCTATCTTTCCCTCCAAATTCCTTTATAAAGGACGACTACTTTGTTCTTCTATTTTTGTAACTCTTCGGAACCACTACGAATTTTCTCACCTCTCTTCACACTAAGAGAAACTGGTGCTTTACTTTCATGTAGACATATAAATCTTACACCCGAATGTTCAAAAAATCTACCTAGAAGTCGATGACGGGGTAAAAAGAAAAAGTATTGGAGACGAAATCCCATTACTTTGTCTCTAACAATAAGGTCAAGTATAAACCCCCTCGACCGGGGTGTCTAAATTCGTTACACACGTCGATTGTACAGATCAATTTCAGAGGTCCCAAAGAAAGAAAAAAAATCAAAAGTAAACTATTAGAATATTTACTAAAATTAAAATTGTATTCGTACGTAAAGAAAACATTTTGTTTTATTCCGTTTATTTGATGTTACACTTTAGATCTTTTTTACCACATCTGTTAGAAAGGACGTTTCACCTTTATCTCTGAGTCTATATCTCTTGTTTGTATACCTGTGGTTCACCCTTCTCTCCCGTGATTCACCCTTCTCTCCCGACCCTACTTAATCCTCTAACCCTAACTGTACATGTGATGATACATTTTTATATATTGATTGCTCTTGGATGACACATCGAGTCCCTTGAGCTGAGGTACGAGACACCACTGGACTTACCCTTCCTTTAGGTTTTATCTCCCCTATATACACATGTATACCGACGAAGTGAAACGACGTGTCTTCCAGAGGTTCAAAACTGGAACTCTCTTCGACGACTCCCGTCGCACCTAGAGGACCTGAAACCTTGATCTTTCTGGAACGTCCTAAACTCTAAGAACTGAATAATTGAGGTACTTGATTTCGTTTTAAGACTCAGTGTCAAGAGAGAACCTCCTTTTGTCTCCCCTGTATACATATGCATACCGACTGAGTGAAACGACGTGTCGTCTTTGATTGTGTTGTAACATTTCGTTGATAGGAGGTTATTTTTCTCTCTCTTTGGTTTTTGTGTTTTACTAGAGATGTTCAAACTCAAGAATTAATACTTAAAGTTTCCTATTCAAACAACAGTCTGACTTCAAAAGGTGACAATTCTAGAAAAAATCACCAAAACGAACGAACACAAAGATGTTGAACTAAGAGTCACACGAGTTTGATTAATTTGTTGGAAAGAAGTTCCTACTCTTTCGGCTGTACGAAAACTCGTCTACGATTAATGTGAACTATAGAGGAAATTATTATACTCTAATTTTTCTTGACTTTCATTCCAAAAATTCACGTGTTCTGTTGGTACCGCTACTGTACGACTAGATCTGACCTAGACATCTGAACAAACGAACCTAGGATAGAAACACCCCACAAATATACATATATATACATACAACTTTGGTTCCTCGTCTTCTACAATAGTCACTACTCGGTAAAGTTTACCACTACGTCACGTCGGAGACAGTTACCCGTAAATCCCACGAAGGTACAGAATTGATGACATTTGTCACGAAGCCACTTATAACACCATGTACATAGGAAAGTCTAGTACCAAAAGATGTCCATACAACCCGACCCCAAAAGAACACACGGGACGTCAAAAGGTGAGGATACGGTAGAGTAGACGTGGTCTAAGAACGGGATTTTAAAAGGTAAAATCAGAGTTAGACATAAGTACGAAACGAGGCTTATGTTTGACTTAAGATCCGGAAAGAAAACTTTAGGGACCTCATCTTACATAAGAGATATTGACCTGTTAAAAAATGTCGACACAAGGAGACATAAAACAGGGTTCCCCACCAACGGAAGGCGACAGGTGCTAGTAAATACCTGGTTGGCAATCAACTTGTAAAGTCGGCAAAAGCAGATGTCGTGGACCTGGACAACTTGGACCTGGACACTAGCTACACAGATGGAACGTGTCGGAAGACAGAGTGAAGACGAGGTTCAACGTCTTAGAGTCGGACCTTCCGGAGGCTGAAATCTAGGGTAACAACTATTAGAACGAGTCTTGTGTTTAAATGACGCTGATTTGAAAGACCCAAAAGACCTAAGAGACTTAGACGGGACTTCTGAAACGACTCGTCGACAAGGTCTAACCTAATTGACTTGGAGATACTAAAGTGACTTTCCGTAAATATCCATCGACAACGTGTACACAGTCTCTGGTAGTGGGTCGACTTAGAGTCACCCATGGCTTTCTTAGACGTCTCTAGTCTACAGAGATGGAATCAACCTTCTACAGGGTTAGAACAGATGGATCTGAATTCACTAGTACAGTACGACTTTTTACTGACGAAAGGTCTCAAAATGGTTGAGTCGATGGAGGTTGTGGATAGTGAGTCAGTCACGATACTGTATTATGGACTTTGAAATGAACTTTAACCTCTTTAAGGGTGTAATTTTTGTGATGTTCAGAAACCTTAACACGGTCTGCCATGGGAAGTTGACAATTTCCTTCGAGAGGGAGTAGATGTCTAATTAACGAGGGTAAAGTGGTGGTAGTGGTCTGGTTGGTGACCGTTGTTCTTCTTGGTTCTCTATACCCCGTAGTTTACGGTTGATAGTGACCTTTTCGGGTCATCAGATACTTCGGAGATAACGTTCTACCACAGAGGAGAAAAGAAACTTGTCCGTTTTATTTGTCCTTCGGGTTAACACCTCTCGAGTCGATAAAAATAAGAACCAAAAGACAACGGAAGGAAGATGTTCGTATAATCTCTTGGTAACCTCTGTCTTTTGATACTTCACAACGAAAAATCTTTACTGATCCTTTCGAAAATAGTGACGATATGGGAATTCTCGGATTCGAGATGCGAAAAACTTTAAAATCCCTGTCACTCGGTTACTAAAGTCCTATGGAATTTATCGTTTTCAACTTGGTGTAGAAGGTTCACGGTAAGAAGTATTAGATAAATCTTAGTTCGAATTTTTAGTGGTGGTCGTTTAGTAAAAACATCGGATATACCGTTGACTTGTAAGAAGATAAATTAAAAAGTCGTGACGAAATAATATTCTGTATTCAACGTTTTTTATTATTCGATAAACATAACATTCGACTTTTCTTACTCTTAGTATCTCATCTAGACGTCGTTAGAGAAGACTCCTACCGTTCTTTTTATCTGTAAAGTTGACGTGGAAATCTAAACGTTAGTCCAACTATCTTTGTTTATCGGGGTCCAGTAAATGGAATTTTGCATTTATTTCTTTGTTTGTTAGCCGGTTGTTCTCCACATCTTAACCATATCTTAAATTTCCGAGTTCTCTCTCAAAAGATACTGTCAATTGGACCCCATAGGAGATTACGTGTAATTACTTCAGAGGAAATACATATCAAACCTTCCAGGGGACTTCCTCCATTACCGTTGGGTGAGGTCATAAAAACGGATCTCTTAGGGTACCTGTCTCCTCGGACCTCCCGATGTCAGGTACCCCAACGTTTTTCAACCTGTGCTGACTCACTGATTATGAATTATGAAGGAGACATAATTATGGGTAGACCTGGGTACTCCCTCTTAAATATCGGGAACCTTCCTTTTTTTTACAGAAGAATGAAGACCAGTCAAGATTTTTGAACTAGGGGATCAACGAGTTAGGGTCCGGACGACCCTCGTGACAATTGGTCAGAAAACCGGTCATACCAGTCTTGTCCTTCCAAATTAGTAAGTACGGACACCGAAAACACAATGGTATCGTTGGTGAAACATACAGTTAGTAGACAGTTGTAGAGAGAGGAGATCTCCAACATATGAGAATTCTTGTGGTCACTCCACAAGGTAAAAAAGTAAGGATCGTGGTTGTGTTTCTGGTTGTGTCTTATCTGTGAACCTCAAACAACTTACTTACTCCTTTCCGTAAACACAAGTTCTCCGACAGGGTACTTCTACATGGTACAATAAGTAGAGACGTAGAATAACTGATCGTATCGTGGACCGACCCTATGTTTGCACTTACGAAGACCGGGTCCTTCTACCAGTTTTACTTACTTCTGGTGACTCTCATCACCCTAAAGTCCTCCGGTGGACGGGAAGATTTTTCCTCTTTCTTCCGGAAGACACCACCAAATGACCGAGTCTGAGGAACGAGGTCCTCCGGGTCCAAACTAGGAACCAGTCCCTTGAACTAGGACGTACTGAGTTGATTCTTAAGCTTTCGGTGTTGATTTGTAAGGACGTTCGACGTAGATCCTGGGACATGTCAGTTTATTTATTTATGAAAAATTTTTTTATTTATCTTTTTACCGGGAGTTGAGGACGACTAACAACCGGGGATTTTTGTGTCCGGGTGACACCGGTTTAGTAGAAAAAGAAAAAGTTCTTTTATCTCTTTAAAGGGACATGTGTAGGCTAGGTGACCAGACGAGACACGGAGGTCGTCTACTAGGTGTTAAGTCAAGTCAAGTCAAGTCAGAGAGTCAGTACAGGTTGAGAAACACTGGGGTACCTGGTGTCGTGTGGTCCGGAGGGACAGGTAGTGGTTGAGGACCTCAAATGGGTTTGAGTAGAGGTAACTCAACCACTACGGTAAGTTGGTAGAATGGGAGACGGTAAGGGAAGAGGAGGACGGAAGTTAGAAAGGGTCGTAGTCCCAGAAAAGTTTATTCAGTCAAAACGTGTCGTCCACCAGTTTCATAACCTTAAAGTCGAAGTTGTAGTCAGGGAGGTTACCTATGAGTCCTGACTAGAGGAAATCCTACCCGACCAAACTAGAGGAACGTCAGGTTCCCTGAGAGTTCTCAGAAGAGGTTGTGGTGTCAAGTTTTCGTAGTTAAGAAGTCGTGAGTCGAAAGAAATATCAGGTTGAGAGTGTAGGTATGTACTGGTGACCTTTTTGGTACCGATGATCTGTCTGGAAACAACCGTTTCTTTACAGAGACGAAAACTTATACGATAGGTCCAACCAGTGTTGAAAGGAAGGTTCCTCATTGGTAGAAAATTAAAGTACTGACGTCACTAAAACCTCGGGGGGGTTTTATCAGTCGGTGACAAAGGTGACAAAGGGGTAGATAAAGGGTACTTCACTACCCTGGTCTACGGTACTAGAAGCAAAAGACTTACAACTCAAAATTCGGTTGAAGGAGTGACAGGAGAAAGTGAAACTAGTTCTCCGAGAAATCAAGAAGGAGTGAAAGACGATATGTCCACTACAGTAGACGTATAAACTCCAATAACTATAAAGAGGGTCGTTAGAACTAAGGTCGAACACGAAAAAGGTCGGGTCACAAAGAGTACTACATGAGACGTATATTCAATTTATTTGTTCCACTGTTATATGTCGGAACTGCATGAGAAAAGGGTTAAACCTTGGTCAGACAACAAGGTACAGGTCAAGATTCACAACGAAGGACTGGACGTATGTCTACAGAGTTCTCCGTCCAGTCTACCAGACCATAAGGGTAGAGGACTTATTAAAAGGTGTCAAACACCATTAGGTGTATCAGTTTCCGAAACCGTATCAGTTATTTCGTCTTTATCTACAAAAAGACCTTGAGAGAACGAAAAAGGTACTAGGTCGTCTACAACCGTTAAACTAGAGACCAAGGAGACGGAAAGGATTTAGGTCGAACTTGTAGACCTTCAAGTGCCTAGTGTATAACGACTTCGGACCGAACCTCTTAAAACTCGTAATGAAATGATCGTACACTTTACTCACGTTGACACGTCATCAAACTTGTAAGAAACCGTAACGGAAAGAAACCTTAACCTTACTTTTGACTGTAAAAGGTCAGGAGACCTGTGACGACTCAAAAGGTTTAAACGACCGTATAACTCACGTCGTGAAAGTGTCGTAGTAGAAAATTCTAAACTTTCTCGAGTTGATCTTAGGGTAGTGGAGGTGATCGAAACAAGCATCACTACGAAGGATTCCGGGTGAACTGAAGTGTAAGGTCCTATAGACCGAGATCCACTCACTAGTGTGGTAACACTAATAGAACCAGCACTTCTTGAAAAAACATGGCTAAAAGACACATAAGGACGGTGGAGAAAAATTATAGAAGACGAAGACAATCCAGGTATGTTAATGACAGGAAATAACTCGGGTTGAAACGTACTTTACAAGGGAACCATAGAGACCAGAAAGGGTAAGACAACAAAGGGAGATAAAGAGACGTGACTAGTAACTCCTTCCGAAAGAATAGAGAGGCAGGTGTTAACCGGTTACTGATTCTCCGTTCCTAGGGTCCACGATGTAGTAGGGTCGAATTTGTCACCGAACCAGGACCCTGGTGGGGGGGGGGTTTGGGGCGGGACTCGACGGACGTAAAGGTGTCTCAAACGGGACCGAAGTCTTCGCACCAGAGGTCCCCCAAGGGTAGTGAGAAGGGGAGAGAGTCTCAGATACTCATCAAAGTGTAGTAACGAGATTAGGTCCCAGATTGTGGGCCCGAAGATCAGGACATTCTGGTCGACGTCGAAATATTCAATCGTCCGATATAAAGTTTCGACCAAGGACTTCAATTTCACATAGAAAACGTAGCCTGTGTACAGATGACATAGGTAAACACTTCGGGAGTAAGGTCACCTACCCGGGAACGAGAGATAGGTGGTTGTCGGAACAAACACCACCACCAACAACAAGTCAACGATTCAGCACAGACTGAAAAACATGGTGTACCTGACGTCGTGTGTACGGTCCGGAGGGATAAGGAGTGACAGAGGTCCTCAAACGGGTTCAAGTACAGGTGACTCAACCACTACGGTAGGATGGTAGAGTATGAAACGCTGGGAACAGAGGAGGACAGGAGTCAGAAAGGGTTGTAGTCCCAGAAAAAGTTACTCTACCGGCAAACGTAGTCCACCGGTTTCATAACCCCGAATACCAAGTCGTGGTGAGGAAAATTACTTATAACTCCCAACTAAACACACAATCCACCCGGGTCACCATTCTACTTAGACAGACAAGTGATAACCGTTCAACTACGGAGTTTCTGGGGGAACACGAGACTCTGTGTTTTATAGAGACAATAATTTCGGCTCCCGTCTGGAGAAGTACAGTGTTCGTAAGGGTTCCTTAGTCTTCGATGACTACACATAGTCATTAAATTTACCAAAACGGATATCCGTAATTCAACGTTAATAGACGTAATTTAAGTAATTGATAACATTGTGGATTAATAGGGTACAAACGTTTCCAAACTTTTAAGTCAGAAAGGGAAGGAGTCGTTTTAGTAAAACGTGTCCGGTGCATAGACAGAGGCACGGAGCGGTCACGAAGGTCCACCGTCCGTACGACCCAGTACCGTCCTACCGGAACCTTCGAGTCCTTGACTGAGTTGGACTTGTCCCCTCTTTGCTAATTTCCTTCCGTCGGACCCCAGGTCTCTGTGGTCTTCCCGACAAGGTAGGGGCGAGAACGGAAGTCTAGTTCGGGTCGAAGGGACAAGGGACCTGAGAGCTATGTAAATTCGGACCGATGGTGGGGTCGTCAGGACACACGACACTCCTGGAAGTGTTGTCTTCATTTCTGGATACTCATCTGGAAGTGTCCCTGGGTGACACGTCACTTGTGTGACTTTTTGTCTCTCCTTTTCCCTACAAACCTATACCTTTTGATTAACCCTTTAAGATATACGGGCCGACAAGTAAATTTTTTTTTTAGTAATTATCGTCATTCCTACAGATGTCATATTATTATTGTCTTGACCTCTTTTATCTTGATTGACAACTTTTAATTGAACAAATTGAACTTATTTCAACATCAGGTGTTTATTCGATGTCTATTGATTTTGACTCCCTCCCCCTCCCTTCCACTTCGTTTTATTTCATCGTAGTTTTGGGTCTAAAAATGGTTACTTCTTTCCCGACTCTTTCTTCCTGTTTCCCCTCTTCGGTTTGGACATTTTTAGAAAGTAGTCGAGATTTCCCCTCAATTTTCAACACGAACGAATCTTTCTAATTTTTTCTACTAACATCGAAATTCTTTCAAGTACCTTACGGAGTAAGTAACTAACATTTACTCAAAAATTCTTAGTCTCTCAATGAAAAATTTTAAGATATTCTGTCTTTTACTTCATATTTTGTTAATAAATAGTTTTGTGTGTAGTTTTTAGTTTTCCTCCTGTTCATCTGTATTTCACTCTACTGTCCATCATTTGTGTCACACCGTAAATATTTTTACTTACATTCATCTCTGAAGGGACCACCAGGTCACTAATCCTAATGTACGAAGGTTACGTCTCCCGTACCCAAGTTAGGGATCAACCCCTTGATTCTAAGATGTACACAACACTGTACCGTCCTTTTTTTGTTCATTTACGGATAGTTCGATGAATTCACAAGGGGAGGGGAGGAAAAACCAGGACGATGTACCGAACACCCTAGAATCAGGGGACTAATCGTTGACTTGGGTCCGGTTCCGTCTCACGTCCCAGGATTGGTGTCCTGATGGTCCCTTAAGAGATTTCCAACATAAAAAAAAAATTCAAAGACAATTCAACGGGTATTCTATACAAAGAAGTCGTGTTTCTAAGATCTTCAATTTTTACTAAGTACTTGGTCTTATGTGGACAGTTTAGGTTTGGTTCCTTATCGGTATAATTAAGACCTGTCGTGTCACAATTCGTCTTCAAAATGGATTCTGAACGTTCGTGTGTTTCGTTTTTCGATATTTTTATGTGTTCTTTACTTCACTTCTGTTCGAAAAAACAAAAACAACTCTCCTTCTTTCATTAAATCGTAATAGTCAGATAATGTCTAGGTTCATCTGTCTCTAATTTATTCCTACATCTTTTTTTTTTACTCTGTGTTATTTACGTCAGGTAGATTGTCTGAATTTGATTTGAAGTATTAGGTGTTTATACCTTATGAAAAAGAAAACTTCATATACATGGACCAGATATTCGTTTTTTTCTTCTAGTGTATGATTTAGTATAGATATTTGTGTTCTCTTATTCAAAATCTCTCTTATGAAATTCTATTGTTACGTCATTCAATTTTTTAAGTTTATCTATAATTTTTCTTTTTTATGAGTCTATAGATCTTTGATTCTTTTTACTAAATGTATGACGAACCTACCTCTCTTTCAACTTTGGTCCTTTCTCTTTCTCTATCACTTTTTACCCTCTTACTTTTCACTCTTACTTGAATTGTGCAAACCTTGTCTTTTAGTGTTGTTCCCTTTTTCTTTTCTTTATTTTGTTATGGTCTTTTTAAACTTTCTTTCTTCTTTACCTTACTCTCTTTTTTTTTTTCTTTCTTTTCGTCAATTGACATCCCATATTTCCCAAGGTTGCGACTTCAGTTCACTTGGACCGAATGAATAGAAGTGAGGTTGTATGTGTCGAGATATTGGAACCTTGTAAACCAATTAAAGAGACACTGGGTAAAGGGGTACAAAGAGTGGACATTTTATACCCATTGTCACGGTAAAAATATCCCAACAACATTTTTAATTAAAGTTATTACAGACTATTTCGAATTGCGTGTCACAGACCACTTTATGACTATATCTGACTTACTGAGAATTCACCAACTTCACCATCAATGGTAAATACATTCTTACCATCATCATTATCGTCACAATAACTATGATTTTCGATACTGAAACTTTCCGTTTGTCCTGTTAGTTTGTTTCAGGGACCAGTTGGAAAATTGTTATATTCTTTATGTTTTATCTTGTAATTTCTACTCTTACTCTTAGATCATTGACTGTCATTTTCTTTTTAAAACAATACTGTGTTAATGTACATCAACATTCTATTCTTTAAATAGTAGGAAAAGAGGTGTAGGAGTGGTTGTAGACAATAAAGACCAGAAAAAATATTATTGATAAGACTGTTTATACTCACTATCGAGTAACACCAAAACCAAACGTAAAGGGATTATCCCTATAACCTGTAGAAAAGTACGTGGACAACCGGTAGAATTACAGAAGAAACCCTTTTAAAGATACGTCCAGAAGACGGGTAAAAATTGGTTTAACAAACAAAAAACGATAACTCAAAATACTTGATAAATGTATAAAACTTATAATTGGGAAATGGACAGTGTAGTGAACGTTTATAAAAGAGAGTAAAGTATCCAACGTAAAAACAAAACGACTACCAAAGGAAACGATCCGTTTCCGAATATTCAAACTAATCCAAAGTAAACAAATAAAAACGAAAATAAAGGAAACGAAATCCTCTGTCTCGGTGTTTTTGTCAGGACACTAAATACAGTTTCTCACAAGACGGATGCAAAAGAAGGTCCTCAGAATGTAAATCCAAAACCAAAACCAGAATGGAAATCCAGAAATTAGGTAAAACTCAAATAAAATATACTATAGTCTCTTACAAGACTTTTACTGGTAAAAACCATACCATTTCTACGTCACTTCAATTTACTTTTCTAATCTTCTACATACACACTGTGAAGATTTCTGTTTCTTAATTAAAGGTTTTATGGATTTCTCAGCGATGTTTAATCATTTCTTTTCTTTTTCTCTTCCCTTTTTTTTCTCTTACTCGTTTCTATTGTGGACCCGTTTAGACTCTATATATTACATGTTGTATTTTTCACCTTTATGGAGATACGACAGATTTTTGTCTCTTAAAAAAAAGTGTCGTTTTGGTCCCCTTTATAAGATCTTCATAGGTATGGTCAATATAGAGTTACTTCACTATAAAACCAAAACTGAGAGACAGAGGTGGGGTAGAGACGTGACATAGTCCTTTACCTTATGTGGATATAGACATACGTGACTCAATACACACTGAAAACACTAGGGTACCTGACGTCGGGTGGTCCGAAGAGACAGGTACCCTAAGAGGTCCGTTCTTTTGATCTCACCCAACGATAAAGGAAGAGGTCCCCTAGAAGGGCTGGGTCTCTGGCTTGGCAGCAGAGGAAACAGAGGACGTAACGTTCGTCTAAGAAATGGGCGGCTCTGTATAGACATATAGAATTGTGATTTACACGACTCGTGTATCCGGGTGTCATTTACGCCTTGACGACTCGACTTAATATTTAATATGATCCCCGTACTCTTTTTCACCAATAAATGTTCTCTCCTTTAGGTTGATCTTTTGACTGTATACCTTTTTCTAGACCAGAGGGGTCGCTAGTTTTTGTGACGTTTAATTTTGTCGGTCCGTAACGGTAGAAAGTGGATGAAGTAATCGTTCTTCAGTTTGTTCTAGTGTCGGACCACCGGAGTTCGTTGCCCCGTCGATCCAACACTGGTGAGAGCGGGGAAGTAACCTTGTCTTCAACGACTTCTAAATGACACTACCAAAGTCGTGACGACAAGGAAACTAAACGAATGTTTTTACACGTCACTTTTGCTCTGCATTCGTGGAACCGACGGCCTCTGGGACTTACGGGGTAGAAAGAGAGGACGTCAATGGGTTTTTGGAGCTTTCCGTCGAAATTAAAGGAGAGAGACAAGTAGACTCTAGACCAAAGGGTCCGTCGGCTCCGCGACCTCCTTGCGTCCTTTTGGGTAGGTAGTTAAAACACCGACGGTATCGTACCGCTAAAGCTTAGAACGTTATTTTGTTCTAATTACCCGAACTGAAGTCAACGAGACTGTAAAGTCGTTACTCCCGACACAAACGGTCCAAAGATGTGGTGCAAGGAAGAACAGAGGCTCGGTAAAACAGTAGTGGTCGGCCCAGAGAGGGTGAGGGAGCCTAAGGACTTCTCTTAACACCTTTTCCTCGTACATAACTCTCGAGCCTCCTCCGTTTATCGAGGGTAAAAACGAGTAGAAGTTTCCGGTTGTCCCTAAAGTCACCCTCTACCTGGGAGTCTCGGTACCAATACCCTGGTTCATAATTAATAAAATAACCAACTCGCTAGTAAAGTAGATAGTTTTATGTGGATGGTACATCGGTCGTGGTGCGTCTGGGACCCTCTCCGTCCTCCCCTATATGATTCTTAAGGTTCCACAGAAGAGAGTTCCTCAGACTCCAAAAGACCGCACCAATCTCGAGCCCCTGTACCAAGATTTATTTTCATGTTCCTGCATCCCCTGTTTACATACCTGTGGTTCCCCGTTCATCCCCTCGTTAACCCTCTAACCCTATCTGTATATACATATATGATGATACATATTTTATCTATTGATTACTCTTGGAAGTCATGTCATACCCGGAGGGACCACCGAGTCTACCATTTCACAGACGGACGTTACTCTTTCTGGACCCAAGTCAGGGACCCAGTCCTTCTAGGGGACCTCTTCCTTTACCGTTGGGTGAGGTCATGAGAACAGACCTTTTAGAGTACCTGTCTCCTCGGACCATCCGATGTCGGGTGCCTCAGTGTTTCTCAGTCTGTGCTGACTCACTAAAGTGAAAGAAGAAAGAAATGTCATGTCATGTCCCTTGAGATGAGTTACGAGGAACCACTGGATTTACCCTTCCTTCAGGATTTCCCTCCCCTACATAATATCCATACCGACTAAGTAAAACAATATGTCTCCTTTGATAGTTTTACGACATTTCGTAGAGATTATTTTTAATTAATATTTTTTTTCATGTTCCTTTCTCGTGCACTCAATCTCTTAAACTCTGTGTAAAGAACCCCTTTCACCCCGAACTCGACCTGAAATAAAATGAAAGAACCGACACGGTGTTCCATACACCCTAGAATCAAGGGACTGGTCGTTAACTTGGACACGGGGGACGTAACCTTCGTGTTACAGAATTGGTGACCTGGTGGTCCCTTCAGGGAACTCGACCTGAAATTTTCTTCTACTCCCCTGTAAGATGTCCCTCCGTTTCTCGCACCCCTCTACGAGCCTTGACCTTCGGTTCTGTGTCCGTACTACCCGGACCTTTACGGAGACACGGAAAAGTACAGGACACAGGACCAGACATTTAAATCGAGTCTATGACTCAGGTCGTAGGTAGTCCTTGGGACGAGAAGGAGGCCTCGGACAGGAAGAGTCGAGAGGGAAAAGAGAAGAAGAAAGAGGGAGAAGGGGTGGACTGAATACAACTAACCAAGATCAACAATGTGATGAAATATCGTAAAAAAATTTTAATGAAATATAAGTATCATTTAATGATAAGTATGACGGAATAGTAAGAATATAACTTTATAGGTAGAGGACGTTATCAATGACTCGTCGTGCCATAGACCTTGTATCTATAACGACAACAAGTCAGGGATTCAGTACAGACTGGGAAACATTGGGGGACGTCGTGCGGTCCGAGAAGACAGGAAGTGATAGAGTATCTCAAACGAGTTTAAGTTCAGACAATTCTGTCACTACGGTGGGTTGGTAGAGTAGGAGACGACGGGGGAAGAGGAAAACGGGAGTTAGAAAAGGTCGTAGTCCCAGAAAAGGTTACTCAGTCAAGAAACGTAGTCCATCGGCTTCATAACGTCGAAGTCGTAGTCAGGAAGGTTACTTATAAGTTAAAAAGGTTACTTATATATACGATAATTGTATATACGTGTGTCTGTATGTATAAACAAATACATGTAGATTAGACCTATAAGTACGTTATAGGGTCCTTTCTACATCTTCTACAGTCACAACCATCAACGGAGATCTCTCCCCGTCAGTTACTGTCCCCGTCTCCTTCCTCCCTAGGAAAGAAAATTGATACTAGGGAAACCATGCAAAAATTGAAAAATCTCTTGACATACATATGACTGGTGAATTTTCGTTTGTCCCTCCCTACAGGGACCGCCAGGTCTAATCCTAAGCATGACTGTTACATCCCCTGTGCCTAAGGTAGGAACCCACCCCTCGATTCTAGGGTGTCCGGTACGACGTGTCGGTCTTCTAAAAAATTTTTCTTTTCTTTACTTGACAAAAAAATTTTACGTTTACCTTTTAAGGACTTTTCATCCAGTCTTCGATAAAGGAGATTTTGTTGATGTTTTTTGATAATGTTTGTTTTTCGTTTGTGAAATTACTTCTTCAACTAACCCGTTTTCTGTTCTACCTTGTTAATTGTTCTCTTCTTACCAGTCAGCTGTTGATTAACAAGTCAGAGTGTTTCTTTGTCGGGAAGGGTTTGGGTCAAAAGTTGACTTTCACGTCCGACCCGTCACTACACGAATCTAAGAGATCGTACCTGGGGGTCACCCTCCTCCATTTCTCCTTCCCTCCGTCAGTCCTCTCTACCTCCCTACCTCCCCATACAGACTAGACCGGGAATCCACCCTCGCGATATAGTCTCTGACCCTACCAAAAGAAGGAACTCGTCCTTTGTCCTAGAGTCCGATGGGCAAGTCAAAGGGTCAGATTCCGAATAGTAGGAAGCGTCATAAATAGTAGTGTCGGGGTACGTTTAAAGACACTTAAAAGAAGGGGAAGGGACAAAATTTCATTTCTAGAATTACTCAGTTTCATGTCTCGGACTCCTTCTCTGAGACTTACTCGATTGACGGAGTAAGTTTTCAATTGACAAAGATCTTGTGAACATTACCGTTATCTTTGGTGGGTTTACAAGTTGTTAATGTTCGACAACAAACGAGAGGAACTGAAAATTATAGAGTGGAGTAACTTAAGGGGGTTATCGGGATATTCAATCTCAAATAAAGGTGAATCATCCACTTCAGCACCTCCGAGTCTCGTAAATTTATTGAAAGACTTGTAGAGTATACGGTTTCCACCCCACCGGTCCTGAATTTTGGTCCGACGTGTTAGGAGAATGTACTACAGGTCTACCTCTGGTAAAAGAGAACAGGAGTGTTCCGGTTCTTATCACACCTGTTCTACCGGTTGAAATATCAGTCCTTACCCATCCAGAGTGGGTGGACAGTGGGAGACCTGGGGGTCTGTGTACCTACCTCACTCCTCTTCCTCGGTCCTTTCCAGGGAACGGTTGTACTCGTGTCTCTACTAATTGTTTAATTACTCTACTCAAAGGTACCTTTGGTAGGAGGATTTCACTATGGTTACTCAAGGACCCACCTACTTCCAGGAAGACTTTAGAATTATTGGTCGAACTTCCTTCCGTTCGAAAGTCCGATATTCGTCTTCTTAGGGGAACAAGTTGGGAAAAAATTTGTGGTAACCTGGTCCGTTGTCTCACCTGTTCTTTGAGATAACGTCGGTTTTTTGAAGACAACTAATTATTCCTTAAAGTTTTTTCACTTCAACCTACTCAGTGATCGTGAACAGGTATCGATAGGTCCTCACTCTGGATAGACTTTTAGTAGTGGGGTCTGTTAATTACCGTAGAGAGAAGGCGGTCAGGAATAGAGTGACGGGAAAACACCATGAACTAGTGTGGACGGATGAACAGAAGGAAAGAACGGAGAGACGTAGTGACAGAGTCACAGGAGTGGACCCTATAGAAGAGACTTGTGGGGTTAACAAACAGACAGAAGATGGAAGAGATCACTGGTTCGTCGAACAGGTTAGGAGTGGGATGAAACTCATTGATATTTGGGGGAGGTAGGTTCGAGTTTAGTGGAGGGGGAGGAGGTGAAGGTGGAGGAGGAAGTTACGTAAAGAACCCAGTTCTCTGGTGGTTGGGAGGTTCATGGAATTCTTTGTCTGAGTAGGTAAGGAAAGTAAGTGGAGGTCCTAAATTAGTCATTAGTGAAAAATTAACTAGACGAAAGAGTTATAGAGTATGTAGATCGGAGAAAGAAGGTAGAGGAAAATATGATGGAACTACACCCCAGGGGTATAGAACTTGAATTTTTTATTTGAATTAATCTCAAATCAACGAAATGTTACAACACAATCAAAGACGACATGTTGTTTCACGTACGTACGAGTCAATGAAGTCAGTACAGTTGAGGCACGCTGGAATACTCGACATCGGACGGTCAGAGGAGACATGTACCCTAAGAGGTCTGTTCTTATGATCTCACCGAACGGTAAAGGAGGAGGTCCCCTAGAAGGACTAGATCTCGAGTTTAGGTGTAGAGAATGCAGAGGACGTAACCGTCCGTACAAGAAATGATGATCGTGATGGACCCTTTGGGAAGGGCGAGTCCAGTGGTATTTCGTAAGTCATCTCAAAGGACACGATATGTCCTCCAAGAATAATCATTAGAAAAAAAAGTAGTTATCACATTTACACAGCTAGGGTTAGAGGGTTGAGTAGGGTAGGAGAGAAGGGGAGAACCAAACAAGAGATACAGACACAGAGATAAAGACGAAACGTTTATTTTAGTAGATATTGTAAAAAGATCTAAGGTGTGACCGAGACTAGGGGGATGGGGGTCTCCAATTCGAAAGGGACTGAAGAACCTTTTGTGAGAGAGAGGAGTCGATACACGAGTATCGAGAAAAAAAAAAAAAGGTAGTTTTTCTTCTGTTCCCTATTTTCATTGTCATCGGTCGTAAATGACCCACGAGGACTCAGTACGTGACCCGAGTATTGAGGAGACCACGTAATAAAGTCACTTAGGAGTGGTATCAGGAGACTCGAGTGGACGAAATTTCCTTTTCTTCGGTAGTAGTTGTGCAAATAAGACATAACGGACCACAAAAAAACACACACACATCTGTAAAAAAAGTACACCTAGTAAAAAAATTTCAGAAATAACTTAAGACAGAGAGTTTGGCAGAAGTGGTCTTCTCTGCTCATTACGTGATTCTGATCTGGAAAGGAAATAAAGTCAAAGGGAGGGTAGATCGGTAAAGAACCCCGGATTCAAACTAGAGTACAAGTCCAGATGTATACAGTACAACTGTCCTACCGACCGAGTTGTTTGGTTCAGAAAGAACGTAATTCCGTTGTTTCCAGGAAGGGACCGTCAGGTCACCTATTCTATGACGGGAAGGTGACGTCTCCCGTACCAAAGGTAGGGTCCAGTCCTTTGATTCTAGGGTGTAAGGTACTCCATGTCGGTTTTATATCCTTTCCTTTCTTTCTTTTGTTGTTTCTTTGACCGAATACTAATTGTTCCTTTACTGATGTACCCTCTTTAAAAGGTCTGACGGTAGGTTGTTAAATATATACCCGTCTGCTCCCATGACAAATCTACCGGTGTGGTGTTATAACTGAAGGACTCTACTTTATAGTCTCGATCTGCGTCCTGAATTTCTCTAGTTAGAGTGACTCGGACCGACGTGTCTTGACAAAACATCACACTAAGTCGGGGGTTTCGAGTCAATGAAGAAATTACGTAGACTCAGACACGAAGCAAAAAGTAATTTAGACAGTAAACTGTTTACGTCCGAAGTTGCACCGGTCGGTACCTCCGCCGACCGACTCTCTTCCGAACAGACCTTATCGGTAAAAACCTTAGACTCCCTTTTCTTTCATATGGTTCCGGTATTTTGTACGGGACCCGTCGGACCCGGACCCCATCCCTATATCCCAGTCCAAACCAGTAACAGGGTGTAGTCCCCTAGGACAAGTTCACAGGCACTGGTCCGGTTCTTGTGTCTCCTCATTCTAGATAAGGTCAGGGACGGAAATCGACTACACCAACGAAAAGAGGTTCTTTTGTTTTCCCCATTTCTAAGTCGTGAATAATTCGTGACTGACACACGGTCGGTGACCCGTATCAGTTTTAGTATCGAAACTGATATGTCCAGTTACGATTAGAGATTTAATTGAATTTTTGAAAACGTGTCGTTTCCTTGGGTATTCATTCTACTTTTCTATTAGGAGTCTTACCCTCTATTATAAACGTTTACTTCGTTACCTGTTTCCTAATTGGAGATTTTATATGTTTGTCGAGTTATAGTCTTTTTATTAGGTTAATTTTTTTTACCTGTCTTCTATATTTTCCGACAAAGAGGTTTCTTCTGTATTTTTTCCCGGTTCTCAGTACACGTTTCCACGAGTTGTACATACATACCTACACTCTCAACCTGGCATTTCTTCGGACTCGTGACTTCTTAACTACAAAAACTTGACGCCATGACCTCTTCTGAGAACTCTCGGGGAACCTGACGTTCTTCTAGTTTGGTCAACTAGGATTTCCTTTAGTCAGGACTGATAAGTAAGTTTCAAACCGGTGGACTATGTTTCTCGACTGAGTAACCTTTTCTGGGACTACGACCCTTTCTCACTCCCGTCCTCCTCTTCCCCCACTGTCTCCTACTCTTCTAACCTACCGTTGTGACTGATTTACCTGTACTCAGACTCGTTTGTGACCTTCTATTTCTTCCTGTCCCTTTGGGTCACACGACGTCAGGTACCCCCAACGTTTCCCAACCTGTACTGACTCGTTGCCTTGTTGTTGGTTTTCGTGACTGTATATGTGATGGCACATATTTTATTTATCGACCTACCGTCGACGACACATCGTGTCCCTCGAGTCGGAGTACGAGACTCTACTGGACCCCCCCTCCCGTCCCTCCCTCGGAGTTCTCCCCGTCCTATATACACATGTATATCAAATAAGTTAGACGACATGTCGTCTTTGGTTGTGTCACAACATTTCGTTGATATTATTGTTTATTTTCATTAAAAGTTTTTCTCCTTCTCCTCTTTTTCCTAGGGTGGTCTCTCCTCAGTCCTTCACTGCTTCTGAAAGACGAAATGGTTTGAACTCAGTCCGAGGAGACTCAGGAGTAAGATTGGAACTCGAGTCAAGGACCGGACGAATAAGGTTAAAATCGTTCTTAGAACGGTCGAATCAAATTTCTTTTAGGGGGTAGGAACTAGGATAGACTAGTTTAAGGAATGAAAAGTGGGAACTCTCGAATAACGGGACCGGACGGGAGTCGTTTATAGGACAGTTCAACCAAATCTGTCCTAGGAGGAATTAAGACGATAAAACAGAATCATTAAAAGGTAGATGTCGGGAATGGACGAGAAACCAATATTTAGAGGTGAACGGGAATAACATAAGTATCTACTCGGGTCAGAAGGAGGGGACGTTTTCGGTAACATAGACCCAAAGAAAGTACCAGGTCACCAATTCTGGGACGGAAGGTTAAGTCCCTTACTCCCAAGTTAGGGACCAGTCCCTTGATTCTAGGGTGTACGGTGTCCCGTTGTTTTGGGCCCATGGTTTCACTTCTGGGTCATGTCGGATTTATTTTATTTATTTGAGAAATTTTTTAACGTCATTAGGATGGAACTCATTTCAGAAGGAATGGTAAAAATTGTTCATGGTATTTAATAAAAAGAGAAACTCCTCCGTCGGTCAAGGGTCTTTGTCTTACCTATATTTCACGTAGATTCATCTTTTTCTCGGCTGAGTAACCTTTTCTGGGACTACGACCCTTTCTAACTTCCATTTTCCTTTTCTCCCGTTGTCTCCCACTCTACCAATCTATCGTTGTGAATTGAGTTAATTGTACTTAGACTCGTTTGAGGTCCCTCTATCACCTTCTGTCTCCTCGGACCGTACGACGTCAAGTACCCCAACGTTTCTCAACCTGAGCTGAATCGCTGACTTGTTGTCGTCATTTCATCTACTCTGGAATAGATCGAAGGATTTCTGTAGGAACCGTTGAAGGGGTGTGGAGGTGTTCGTGTGTGGACACCTGTCTTTCTCACCTTTACAGGGGTCAGGGGGCTCATACCGTATCTTTGTCGAATCTTTCCCTGGTAAACCTGTCTTTATTTTCTACGAGAAGGGACGTATTCGCCATTCAGTGTAGTCAATACAGACTGAGAGACACTTGGTATCTGGTGGTCCGAGGAGACAGGTACCCTAAGATCTTATGTCCTTACCCAACGGTACAGGAGGAGGTCCCCTAGAAGGGTTGGGTTCCTAGTTTAGACACAGAGAATTTAGAAGACGTAATCATCCACCCAAGAAATGGTGATCGCGATGGACCCACACCTGGGTGGTAGTTTTAAGAAGTCTGTACGTTCTGAGAACTGTGATGGGAACTGACTCCAGTCCAAAGGAGCCGAGAGGGTACTGCACTCGGTTTTGTCTTAATTCAGCGCAATACCTGTCGGTCCTTATAAAGAACGTACGTCGTCTTCCGCATAACGGAAAGATACGGGGAGTGACCGATCTGACCCTATGAATTGTCTCGACAGGTACAGAATAAGTGAAAGTACAGAGATCACAGAGAATACCTTAACGTGAATATATTCACGAGTTAACTACACATACTTTATTGTCAAATCTTAAATTTTTTAGCAAGAATTAATAGAATTGTACAACTCAACTGTAAGAACTAACGGGGAGACTGAAGAGGTAGTCTACTCCTTCAGGAGTTCCCGTTCGTGGTACAAATTGAGTTCGGACCCTTGCATCTTCTGCCTGTGGGTCTCTACCACCGGTTAGTTTCGCTATCCACTTCCTCATATACTTACGACCATCCTCTGTCTCTTTTCCTTTCGACGGAGAAAGACTTTGAAGGACTAGAGTAGTAAGTATTCTATTTCTATTGTTATAGATAATGTGTCTGTACAAAACTTCTACTTCAATTTCCACTGTCATAAACGATTTTCTGAAGTGTTACGTTTCGTACGTCCTCTAGAGAATTTTTACACTTTTTGTTAGTTTTAAGGGTGAATAACTAATGTATGTTTATACGGTAAACTTTATTAAGTAAAGAGGAGGGTCTAGGTTTTGTTCTTATCATCGAGGACGGAGACACCTTACCATAGACGAACCTTAAGGAATGTACACGTGTCTAGATTTAACGTTAAACCCAATTTTTTTCCTTTATTTTGTTTGTTTTAAGGGAGGTTTCTTATCGTAATAAAATTTTTTTACTTTGGAGTTGAGTTGGAGATTTTACAAATAAATCTTTTGACAAAGATAACTCGGGATAGTGTTTATGTAATAGTAAAATCTAATAGACTGTAATACTAATTATTTTGCAGTTTTGGTCCGACGAACTCATGTACGATATTTAGTAGAAGGTCTGTGGTCCTACCCATGACGAAGACTGTCTACGAGGGTCGAGGTCCCCACAACAGGCTTACCCACCCGTGTAGTGGATCCTTCGAGACTGATATCTAAGTTCGAGACTAAGTTCGAGACTCAGGATCTCTAAGTCAGTAATCCTCGTCAGGACCCATCGAGTCACCATTTCTTAGACGGACGGTTACGTCCTCTACGTCCAAACTAGGACCCCAACCCTTCTAGGGGACCTCCTTTACCGTCGGGTGAGGTCATAAGAGTGGACCCTTTAGGGTACCGGTCTCCTCGGACCTCCCGATGTCAGATACCCCAGTGTTCCTCAGCCTGTGCTAACTCGTTGATTTGTCGTCGTCGTAATTCCGAGGTCTTACCGTCTTGTTCCCTGAGGAACCTCTTTAAGAGTTACGAAGGTCGTTCCCCACTTCGCGTAAGATGCGGTAGACTCCAGTGTAGTGACTCCAGTCCCTCGTCTCGGAGGGTTGGTCGTACGAAGGAAAAGACGTAGTATCGGAGGTCGCCCCTAACTAATGAAACAAGTCTTCCGTCTTAGTCGTCTACAATGACTATACCCTGACCTTAAGACGTGACGCCGATGGTGTGTTTCGAAAGAAAGAAAGAAAAAAAGTTCAGTTTCGTCGTAATCATTTCCGAGTCTGTACTTTTCCTCACTTCGACCCAGTAAACGTCTCTACACTTACCTGGATCTCAGACGGTGTGTCTCATTTAATTCAGTATTTCTCTAAATTATAACATGTAATTGAGTACATATGTACCTTAGATCTTTTTACCATGTCTACTTGGATAAAAGTCCCGTTCTTATCTCTGTGTCTGTATCTCTTACCTGAACACCTATGTCCCTCCTTCCCTCACACCCTGTTTAACTCTCTCATCGCAACTGTATATATATGGTGACCCATATTTCATCTATCGATCCCCCTTCGACAACATATCGTGTACCTCGAGTCGAGTCACGAGACACTACTGGATCTCCCACCCTACCCCCCACCCTCCCTCTGAGTTCTCTCTCCCCTAATATATATACGCACACTTGATTCAATAAGTCAACACAGACTGAGACACTGGGGTACCTGAAATCTGGTGGTCCAAGGAGACAGGTGCCTTAAGAGGTCCGTTCTTATGACCTCACCCAAGGGTAAAGGAGGAGGTCCTATATACATATGTATATCGACTAAGTATAACAATATGTCTTCTTTGATTGTGTTACAACATTTCGTTGTTAAGGGGTTATTTATTTATTTGAAATTATTTTCTTTATTCGAGAGGACAAAATTAACTAAGTCACAACCCAGTACACGCTCTAGACGATAAAGTCTACACGTAAATGTCCGGTGACAACTTTTATCGACGAAAATTTTAAGGGACCCGACGTCTGAACGATGGACGTCGTTCTGAGAGTAGTCTCAACAGTAAAAATGGTCGTAGACAGACGGGACGAGACCACCTCTACGTCCGTAGAGATGATCCCGTAGTCAAGTTAAGTCAAGTCAGTTAGTCAGTGCATGATGAGAAACGCTAGGGTACCTGACGTCGTGAGGTCCGAAGGGACGGGTAGTGGTTGAGGGTCTCGAACGAGTTTGAGTACGGTAGGTTGGTAGAGTAGGAGACAATAGGGAAAGAGGGGGACGGAAGTTAGAAAAGGTCGTAGTCCCAGAAAAGGTTACTGAGTCGAGAAGTGTAGTTCACCGGTCTCATAACCTCGAAGTCGTAGTCAGGAAGGTCACTTATAAGTCCTAACTAGAGGAAATCCTAACTGACCAAACTAGAGGAACGTCAGGTTCCCTGAGAGATATCAGAGGAGGTTGTGGTGTCAAGTTTTCGTAGTCAAGAAGTCGCGAGTCAAAAGAGATGCCAGGTTGAGAGTGTAGGTATGTACTGATGACCTTTTTTTGTATCGGAACTGATCTACCTGTAAACAGTCGTTTCATTACAGAGACGAAAGATTGTACGACAGATCCAACCAGTATCGAAAAGAAGGTTCCTCGAAAATTAAGTGACGACGCCGGTGGTAGACGTCACTAAAACTTCGGGTTCTTTCATTTCAGATAGTGACAAAGGTAACAAAGGGATAGATAAACGGTACTTCACTACCCTAACGTACGGTACTAGAAACAAAAAACTTACAACTCAAAATTCGGTCCAAAAAGTGAGAGGAGAAAGTGAAAGTAGTTCTCTGAGAAATCAAGGAGAAACGAAAGACAGTATTCCCACCACAGTAGATGTATAGACTCTAATAAAGACTATAAAGAGGGTTGTTAGGACTAAGGTCGAACACG
The DNA here is from genome assembly GCA_006410555.1 of Capra ibex. Lineage (NCBI taxonomy): Eukaryota > Metazoa > Chordata > Mammalia > Artiodactyla > Bovidae > Capra > Capra ibex. Next base: position 659,222 of record SJYO01035449.1, read on the forward strand.
AAAGGTCGGGTCGTAAAATGTACTACATGAGACGTATATTCAATTTATTCGTCTCACTGTTATATGTCGGAACTGCATGAAGAAAGGGTTAAACCTTGGTCAGACAACAAGGTACACACCAAGATTGACGACGAAGAACTAGAACTGGGATACTCCCGTATTGTATGTTGTAAACGGGGGGAAAACAGAGGTTGTCGTTTACTCTCTCGGTCCTGTGACCCGTGACCACTTACTCTCATTTTGTTAGATTTTTCCTTGTCTTAAATTTGATTGGAGAAAGGGACTTGTGATATGGGGATTCTCTTACGAGGTCAGTGCGTTGGAACGGAAACTTGGGAGTCAAAAAGAGAGGTCCGGGATGGGGACACAGTAGAACTCGAGGGGGATCTCCGACCTCGTGTAATCCTAGTCCTTCGCGTCGAAGTGGAACTCTCCTGACCTGGATTGAGAGAGAGAGAAAAAAAAATTCACACACATTCGCAAGTCAGCGAGTCAGGATAGTCTGAGAAACCTTGAGGTACCTGACATCAGATCATCGGAGGAGATTAGGGAAGGGTTCGTTCTTATGACCTCACTCAACGGTGAAGGAGGACGTCCCCTAGAAGGGTTGGGTCCCTAATTTGGGCTCAGAGGACGTAAAGGACGTAACGTCCGTCTAAGAAATGGGGTACTCCGGTACCTCTTCGGGGAAGTTTATATACTCTTTGATATATAAATGACAGGAGAGAGAAAAATTGGAAGTCAAGTCAAGTCAAGTCAAGTCAGAGAGTCAGCATAGGTTGAGAAACACTGGGGTACTTAGCGTCGTGCGGTCAGGAGGGACAGGTAGTGGTAGAGGGCCTCAAGTGAGTTTGAGTGTAGGTAGCTCAGTCACTACGGTAGGTCGGTAGAGTAGGAGACGGCAGGGAAAGAGGAGGACGGGTGTTAGGGAGGGTCATAGTCTCAGAAAAGGTTACTCAGTTGAGAAACGTACTCCACCGGTTTCATGACCTCAAAGTCGAAATCGTAGTAAGGAAGGTTTCTTGTGGGTCCCGACTAGAGGAAGTCTTACCTGACCAACCTAGAGGAACGTCAGGTTCCCTGAGAGTTCTCAGAAGAGGTTATGGTGTCAAGTTTTCGTAGTTAAGAAGCCGCGAGTCGGAAGAAGTGTCAGGTTGAGAGTGTAGGTATGTACTGGTGACCTTTTTGGTATCGGAACTGATCTGTCTGGAAACAACCGTTTCATTACAGAGACGAAAAGTTATACGATAGATCCAACGGAATTTGTTATAGGTATTAACCGAAGGGAAAACCGAGTCTACTATTTCTTAGACGGACATTACACCCTTTGGACCCAAGATATAGACCTAGTCCTTCTAGGGGACCTCCTCTTTACTGTTACGTAAGGTCATTAGAACGAACCCTTTGGGGTACCTGTCTCCTCGGACCGTCCGATATTGTCCCAGCGTTTCTCAGTCTGTGCTGACTTACTGATTGTGTATGTGTGGGAATTATTTGGAACGTCAAGGATGGTAGACGGTAGACCCAAGGAGAACGTCCAGGGGGTCAGGAGTCCGAGTGTAATTACACCACTAGTACACGTCCCAACCGACCCAAACACCTGTAGGTGACACTTGGAGTCCTCAATTCGGTTAGACGGACGTGGTAGTAGTCTCGACCAGTGAGTCTCGATACAGACGCCTTTGGATACCAGGTACTTGTCTACCCTCAAAGAAGAGTTATATAGGAGACACTTGAGGAAGGTGTGGTGAACCGTCGGAGAAAAGAGTAGGTCTGGGACTCCCAGTTAAACCTCCGTTTACTACGGGTATACCTGTTACACACTTACCTTTCGCACACGTCGACAACCCCGACGGTCCTGGTCTACAAATTGACTACTAGAAGAGCCCGAGTTCTACTTGAACAGACTTCATCACAAGTGTCCTCTGACGGACGACTCTTTGATGACGAGATGGAATCCTTTGCCAACAGAAAGTCGCACAGATTTTATCGGACTCTAAGTTCCTTGAACCAGTCTCTCTTTCCGTTTCCAAAACATTTCGTTTCCAGGGGGTGACCATCCACACACCAAACGTCGATAACGACACAAACCGGAGGGTCTGAAAAATTTTTTAATTAACGGTACTAAAATACTTAACGAGTGTATTCATGGCGGAGGTTGTAACGTGTGGACCGAACGAAAGGATAAAGTGATGTGGACGGACCGACCTCGTACGGTGAGTCAAGACAAAAAGGGTCAAAATACTGAGACTCCGTACCGTCCTAAGTCCCTGAAGAGGACTCAAAGACAAGAACCGACTCACAACTTCTCATCGAGTATCTCATTAGGACAAAACAGAAACAAAGAGATTTCACCCCCTTTAATCAAAAATCGAGGGAGAACTTCTTGTGTTACTATGAAAAATGACTTTCCTCAAAACTTCGAGAGTGAGTGACGACCTTGGCCGGTTCTTGTGTCGGTACAGTCTCTGAGATCTCCGGGTGTCGGACGAGTCTATTCCCTAGGACTCCAGACTCTAGAGTCGTTACTGGCTGTAGTCTACTACAGTGGTCTACTGTAGTAGACAGGTTCCCTCGTCTTAAAAGTATCAGAGCTGACTACATGGACGCAGGTAACTCTACCAAGAACCTCATTCCCGTACGGTGTCTGAAAGGATGGGGTGAAGGAATAGAAAGACCCCCAAGTCTCCGGTGTTAACAGTGTGTGACCTCCCCGTACACCGACTCAAGATCGGTCGACCCACCTTTGTTCCACAAAGGGTACGAGTCTCGAAGTAGCAGAGAGGGAAAGGTACCCACCGTACTCTCCTCGAAACTACAAGTTGTCTCGGTGTTTTGTCTTCTTCCTAGGACCCAAGGACTCAGTGGCGATGGAGGGTGACTTTACTGAAAAGAAGGAAAGGGAAAAGACGACGAGAGGAAGGAGTAGGGGACGAAACTTAGAGTCACAAGAGGTCCTACCTTATGTCTCTTTTGGGATTTCTGTGGTGTGTGTGTGTGTGTGTGTGTGTGTGTGTGTGTGTGTTTGGGGAATCTTGATTGGCTACTTAAGTTATTTCGACTCGACGTCCTATGTTTTATTTATATGTCTTTAAACAACGTAANTACCCACCGTACTCTCCTCGAAACTACAAGTTGTCTCGGTGTTTTGTCTTCTTCCTAGGACCCAAGGACTCAGTGGCGATGGAGGGTGACTTTACTGAAAAGAAGGAAAGGGAAAAGACGACGAGAGGAAGGAGTAGGGGACGAAACTTAGAGTCACAAGAGGTCCTACCTTATGTCTCTTTTGGGATTTCTGCGGTGTGTGTGTGTGTGTGTGTGTGTGCGTGTGTGTGTGTGTGTGTGTGTGTGTGTGTGTGTGTCTGGGGAATCTTGATTGGCTACTTAAGTTATTTCAACTCGACGTCCTATGTTTTATTTATATGTCTTTAAACAACGTAAAGATATATGATTATCACTTGATAGTCTCTCTGTTTAATTCTTTCGTTAGGGTAAATGTCAAAGTTGTCTCTTATTTTATAGATCCTTATTTAAATTAGTTCCTCTACTTTCTAGACATGTGACTCCAATTTCGAAGACGGACGTTACGCCCTCTGGACCCAAGCTAGGGACTCAGCCCTTCTAGGGGACCTCTTCCTTTACCGTTGGGTGAGGTCATAAGAACGGATCTTTTAGGGTACCTGTCTCCTCGGACCGCCCGATGTCAGATACCCCTTCGTTTCTCAGCCTGTGCTGAGTCGTTGAAGTATTCTGTGACTACTTTCTTCGACTTCTGTGTATATATACCTTTCCATAAAATAAGAGTACTTAACCTTCTTAATCATAACAATTTTGTAGGAACGTGTTTAAGTTTCGTTAGACACATTTTAAAGGTACCGTATAAAGTGTCTTAATATTGTTTATTAAGATTTTAAACATACCTTGGTGTAGTCAACACAATTGCAATGAGTTTGAATAGTCATCTAAAGGAAATTCGGTATAGGAAGAGTAAGAAGAATTTGAAAATCTTTATTAAAATAAATGAATAAAACCGACGTGACCCAGAAGCAACGACACGGGTCCGAAAGAGATCGACGTCGCTCACCTCCGATGAGAGCTCGACACCACGAGTCCGAAGAGTGACGTCACCGAAGAGAACAACGTCTCGTACCCGAGATCCCACGCACCCTAAGTCATCAATACAGTGTACCCGAATAAACGGGGCTCCGTACACCCTAGAAGGACCTGGTCCCTGTTTTGGGTACAGGGGAAGTGACCGTCCGTCTAAGAATTGGTGTCCTGGTGTTCCCTTTAGGGATTTAGGAACGAAATTAACTAGCTAGACCACGGACTGATTACTAGTTTGTCGTTTTTGATCAAAATAAGCTATTTCCAGTAGAAGTTTTACACGATGAGGTTTCAATTTTTTTTTTTTGGATGGATTGTGGGGTAATGGGCCTTGTGGTTAGACCTCAAGTGTCTAACCTGAATGTTCGGGGGTTCAGAGATACCTCTAAGTAGTTTAAGACGTAGTCGGACGGACCGGTCACTACAAACGGTTGAAAAGTGTATAAAGAAGTAGAAGTTTTACCTTTGTTCCGATAAAGAGTCGACCTCGATAACTCTTCTTATTTATTATTCGTTCACAAACATTTCGTCAACTGTGGTCGATTTCCCGAACGACTGGTTCTTTTTCACTTTCGTGAGTATTTAGGGTAATTGTAGTAGGATAGACAGAGATGGAGAGGGACAGGTGAATGGTAGTAAGTAAAAATTAGTCTTTGATTCAATGTAATCATGTCTCCTCAAAAGTTTCACGTGTGTCTTTTATACTGACTTTCTCTAGTCCACGTCCAAAACTTTTTGACCGTAACTGACGGTCGTTTGTTCACTAGGTGTAATGAGTTCGGGTTCGATCAACGTGCATGGCAACCGAGGACGATGGATATAAGTTAGTTCCGTGAACTCTCGTTTACCTACTATACAAAAGGACAGTTCCGGGACATACACCAAGGTCAGTCGTGGAACTCGGTCTCTATTTTCTATCTTTTCTTTTAGTTCTCACTTTACTTTTCTCTCTTGTGTATTCGGACTCTCATGACCACAGGTGCACACTGGTTATGTATACTGAAAAGTTTACAAATAATGATAGATGAACTGGATGACACCTGTACGGTCTCTTACCGACTATGCGAGTGTATAGATCCATCCACAGACCACAACTCGTCCGTAAGTTATTTAGTAACAGTGTGTGCCTTAAACGAAATTTGTGTCGTCGTCAATTTTGACCTAGAAAAAAATTCAAGAAGTTTCAAAATAGCATAAACTATTGTTGAAAAAAAGTAAACAATGTTTCGGATTCGGGTATATGTTTTAATCCTTGTGTGAATCTTTGGAGAAAACTTCTTATGAAACAGTCAACGATTCAACACAGACTGAGAAACGTTGGGGTACCTGACGTCGCACGGTTCGAAGGGACAGAAGGTGATGGAGGGTCTCAAACGAGTGAGTACAGGTAACTCGGTCACTACGATAGGTTGGTAGAGTAAGAGACAGTGAGCGAAGAGGACTAGAGTTAGAAAGGGTCGTAGTCCCAGAAATTTTACGGAATGAGAAAAAATTGACTCAAAATTTTTTTATTTTTACGTTATAAAGTTATGACGAAACTTTTGAATTTACACTTCGGTATCCTACAGTCGAACAACGAGACACTACTGGATCTTCCCACCCTACCGTTGTCCCATCCCCAACCCTCCCTCCAAGTCCTCCCTCCCCTATATGTATATGTATATGGACCAAGTGAAGTAACCGTGCTACTCCCTTTGTCATCTGTTTAAGTAAAGACACATTGTTGTTACGTTTAGTTTTGCGACACCACATGGGGATCATATTTGAAATTGAAGACGAAACTCAGTTCCTGTGTTAGAATTTACAATAGTGTAGGGTCTCTTTTGTGCTTGTGTGTCCACTCTCCTGGTTTAACACCAACCTGTAAGTTGCAGTATGTGATCAGGGTACGTCTGGACTACCTCGACAAATTCCCGACCATCGAATCAAGTGGATCCGGTTTCCTGTCCTTTTTCTGATACTTGTTTACAAGACCAAAAGAGAGGGAATGGATTATACCTGAAGGTACTGCCGTCACTTCTGACTCCAAGTTTACAAGAGGGTGAAAAATTTAATTATTAAACAAAAAGAAAAAAAAAAAAAAAGAAAAACTCGGTACGACACGTCGGACACCCTAGAATCAAGGGACTGATCCCTAGTTTGGGTATTGACTACGTAACCTTTAAACCTCAGGATTGGTGACCTGACGACCCCGTTAGGGATTGATAAGAAGGTGAATTTTCACGATTGTTTGATACCTTTCATGAGAAAGACACATAGAAATGTATGTATATTCACTTTAGTGACTAAATTTTAAGTACACAACCCCACCAGGATTCTATCGTCTCCTTATCCTGTCCCTCTGGTTAAAGAGGGGCTGTCTAAGTAGTTTTCTAGTGAACTTACGACTTGTTGAAGATGTTTTATTGAAGACTTACGACCGTCTTCTGTGGTCCGTGGGTCTTTCCGTCGGGTAAGAGAAGATTTCCTCCATCCTGTTTTATATTTTCTGTTTTTCTCTCTGTTTTCTCCATCCCTGTCTCTGGGTAGGAAACCTCCCTCAGTACTTCCTTTTCAAAGGTTTGTCATCCTTTGGGAGAGTGTCCGTCCAGAAACCCCTTAAAACCTTAGAGTCTCCCGTTGTATTGGTCCTCTTCTTTTTTTGTTTTTGTTTTTTGGGTGTCTTACGCGTGGATTGACGTTGACGGTCGTCTCTTCATCGGGTCTGAGAACACAACGGGTGGTCGTTCGTCCCGGATCTGTCCCTCCGCACTCGACGTATTAGTCACGAATCCCATTCCTGGACCTGACTTACGGACCTCCTGTTAGACTTCCTCCTTTACACTCTGTCGTTAGATTTGAAACCCTAACGGTCTCTAAATTTTTTTTCTCTCTCTCTTGAAAGGGTGCTTTCCGAGATTGCACGTCTAACCGGACGAGTGTGTTGTTTTCTAACTCGTTTATGGTCTGTGCGGGGAGGGAGGGCGGACTCCGTGTCTCCGTCCACACGTTGTCGGTCTCGACCTTCCGTTCCCCGACGACGTTAGAACCAGTGTCTCTGGTCGTAGGAGGTGGTTTTACACTCGTCCGAGGGTCAACGATTGGTACAGAAGGACCCTAGGACCTACCAACTGTAGACGGCTCTCCCAGCGTGGGTCTCTAGTCGAGGGGTCTCCTCTGTGTACCGTGTGGACTCTGCCACGAGGACGCCACGTGGACCCTTTGGCTCACCGAGCCTGACCCCTCCACTAATTCTGAGTGCCGGGTGCACCCTGTCACACGAACGGTTTGTGGACTAACGGACTCGACGAGTCTGGACCCTTCCCGTGTTTTGCGTATGGGTTGACTCAGATACAGGAACATCTCATGGGTTCTTGGACTTGCCGAATCTGAACCCTCCACGTGTTTTACGTCCGAGACGAAATTTTACGTCTCGGGGACGTCTCGTGGGACCTCGGACTCGTCACATCTGGGTCCTTCGTGTGTGGTGGAACTGAACCCCGTTTGGGTCAGGTATGTACATTCATGAGGGGGGTGTGTGGTCTCTATAAACAAACTCTAAAAGGACGGAGGGGTGTTGTGTTGACTTGTTCACTCAGATTTATTCACTGGTGGAAGTGTGGGAACACAGTCCCGTCTTTAATCTGTGACTTCTCTAAACGCTTGTCTCCTTCGGTTTTATTAGTTTCTTCCCCCTTGGTGAGACCTTCACTGACCACGTTGTCTAATTTTGGGACATCAATTGTAACTGATTCGTGACCTTCCCCGGACATCTGGAACTCTTGTTCATGTTCGACCTTGTTCCCGGATAGACTTTGACTTGACTGGGGTATGACGGGTGTTATCGAGGTCTCTTTAAGAATCTATATAGAAATGATAATAGTGAAAAATTAAAAAATTTAAATTGAAGAGATAATGAGGAAATTAAAAGTAAAATATTGGATGATAATAGAACGGTTTTTTCTGGAATAAAATTTCGTTTAAAGTATATATATAAAATATTAAAAACACTAAAATAAACATAAAAATTGTATATAAAAAACTCTCAGATTGGAGAGGAGATTATACGTAAAACCTATGACTTGTAATCCAAGAATTTCCATGTTTTAACTATTGTTTATGGTTTTTGTTTCTAATGACCGAATTAACGAGAGAGGGGAAAACTGAGAGGGAAAAGAAGGGGTCCAGTAAAGATCGAGGAGGGAGGGGGAAGAGAAGAGATGAATTGAGACACTTAGAGAGACCCACAAGGTCCGACACCTCTTGTGAATCCCTTGACTAATGACCGATCTAACCAGAGAGGGGAAAACTGAGGGGGAGAAGAGGAGGACTAGTGGAGAGAGAAGGAGGAGGGAGAAGAGAAGAGGTACATTGAGACACTTGGAGAGACCCACAGGGAGTGACACCTCTTAACAAAGTGGTACTTGGATCTACAAAATAGTAGACACGACATACCTACCTCTTCAGAAACTCCGATGACATTCTTATTCTGACTTTCGGTCTCCGTCCTCCGAATTGAGGTTTGGACCTCTTATAGTCTCTTGAAGACTAAGGTCCCTTGTAATTATCTGTTCTCGAGTGTGTTTTCGGAGGTATGGATGTGACTTTGGTTCGAGGTGGGTTCTTGGTTGTTCAAGGTCTTGTTCTGTATGGTGTGATTAAGATGTCGTTTCGTCCTTGTGTCGGATTCGTAATTCTATCCGAAGGGTTTCGATACGGTTTGGGTATCTATGGGGTTTTGAGTGATGACCTGTGAAGTAACGTGAGGTCTCTCTTCTCTAGGTTGAGGTAGGTGGTCTTGTGTCTACGTCCGAGGGGATTGATCCTTTGGAACTGTTCACTGATCAGGTTGGGGTGGGTGTCCCTCGTCCGAGGTGTTATTTCTCCTTGGTGCTTGAAAGTCGGATGTCTTTCCTGTGGGGTTTGTGTCGTTAGATTTGTTTTACTTTTCCGTATCTTTATAAGTCGTCTATTTCCTTGTACTATTTACAGGTGGTTTGGTTTGTTTTCTCTTCTATTCCTCATATGGACTTTTTCTTAAGTCTTATTACTATCATGTCTACTAGGTTTTAGAACTTTTGTTTTACCTCAATGTCTATTTATCTGGTCTCTGTTCCTGACTCTTCTGCGTTCTTTACAAATTGTTCCTGGGTCTTCTTTATTTCTTCTCAGCGAGTCATTACTTATTACGTTATTGACTCTAGTTTTCGTGACACCTCCCTTGGTTGTAATCTTATTGACTACGTCTTCCATCCTATTCACTCCATCTTCTATCTTACCACCTTTATTTACTTCGTCTCTCCTTTTTTCTTTTTTCTTAATTTCCTTTACTCCTGTTTGAGTCTCTTTAGACCCTGTTACAATTTACGGGGTTGTAAGCTTAGTATCCTCAAGGTCTTCTTCTGTTTTTCTTTCCCGTACTCTTTTATGAACTCCTCTATTATCAACTTTTGAAGGGATTTTACTCCTTCCTTTATCGGTGGGTTAAGATTCTTTGGGTCTCTTAGGGTTTATCCTATTTGGGTTCCGTTTTGTGGGGTTTTGTGTATAATTAGTTTGATTGTTTCTAGTTTGTGTTTCCCGTTTATAATTTTCGTCGTTCCCTTTTCGTTGTTTATTGTGTGTTCCCCTAGGGGTATTCGTATTGCCAACTAGAAAGTTATCTTTGAGAAGTCCGGTCTTCCCTTACCGTCCTGTCTGAATTTCACTACTTTCTCTTTTTGGGATGTTTGGTCTAATGATATGGGTCATTCCTAGAGTAAGTTTATACTTCCTCTTTAGTTTTCGAAATGTCTGTTCGTTTTCGACTCTCTCAAGTCGAGGTGGTTTGGTGAAGAAGTTGTTTACGATTTCCTATAAGAGATCTGCCCTTTGTGTCTTTTCCAAATATTTGAGTTTGGGTTTTGTCGTTTCATTTACCGTTACCCTAGTATGAATAGTTATTGATGGAATTTACATTTACCTAACTTACGAGGTTGGTTTTCTGTTTCTGACCGACTTACCTATGTTTTGTTCTGGAGATATATACGACAGATATTCTCTGGGTGGAGTTTGGTTCCCTGTGTATGTCTAACTTTCACTTCCGGATCTTTTTCTATAAAGTACGTTTACCTCTGGTTTTCTTTCGTCCTCATCGTTATGAGTATAGTCTATTTTATCTGAAACTTTATTTCTCGTACTTTTCTCTGTTTCTGTCTGTGATATATTACTAGTTTCCTAGTTAGGTTCTTCTTCTATATTGTTAATATTTATATATATTTGGGTTGTATCCTCGTGGAGTTATACATTCCGTTTACGATTGTTTTTACTTTCTCTTTTAATTGTCATTGTGTTATTATCATCCTTTGAAATTACGGGGTGAGTGTGGATACCTATCTAGTTGGTTTGTCTTTTAATCGTTCCTTTGTGTTTGAAATTTACTATGTTACCTTGTCAATCTGGATTAACTATAGATATCCTGTAAAGTGGGGTTTCGTTACTTAAAGTGGAAAAACAGTTTACGTGTACCTTGTCTTGTAAGAGGTCCTATCTGGTGTAGAACCCGGTATTTAGATAAGAATCATTTAATTTTTTTTTTTTTGTGACTTTAGTAAAGTTCGTAGATAAGACTAGTGTTACGTCTTTCTAATCTACAGTTGATGTCCTTTTTTAATAATTTTTATGTTTGTATACCTCCAATTTGTTGTACGAAGACTTATTGGTTATTTAGTGTCTCCTTTATTTTTTCCTTTAGTTTTATACGTATCTTTGTTCAATTTTACTTTTGTACTGTTGGGTTTTGGATACCCTAAGTCATTTTCGTCACGATTCCCCTTCCAAGTATCGTTATGTTCAAATGGAGTTCTTTGTTCTCTTTTTAGTTTATTTATTGGTTTTAAATGTGGATTTAGTTGATCTTTTTCTTATTTACTTTTTGAGGTCCCAATCATCTTCCTTTCTTTATTATTTTTAATCTTGCCTTTATTTACTTTTTCTTTGTTTCCTCTAATATCGTTTTTAGTTGTTTTGATTTTCGATCAAGAAACTCTTCTATTTATTTTATCTGTTTGGTAATCGGTCTGAGTAGTTCTTTGTTTCCCTCTTCCTATTTTAGTTGTTTTAATCTTTACTTTTACCTCTTTAGTGTTGTCTGTTGTGCCTTGATGTTTCCTAGTATTTTCCGATGATAGTCGTTGGTATACGGTTATTTTACCTGTTGAACCTTCTTTACCTGCTTAAGAATCTTTTCATGTTGGAAGGTTTTGACTTGGTCCTTCTTTATTTTTTAGAATTGTATGGATAATGTTCGTACTTTTAGCTTTGGTATTAGTTTTATAAGGTTGTTTTTTTTCGGGTTCTGGTCTACCGAAGTGTCCACTTAAGGTAGTTTTTGAATTTCTTCTCGATTGTGGATAGGATGAGTTTGAGAAGGTCTTTTAACGTCTCCTTCCATTTGAGGGTTTGAGTAAGATACTCTGGTGGTAGTGAGATTATGGTTTTGGTCTGTTTCCTCGGTGTCTTTTCTTTCTTTCTTTATTTCTTTCTTTTGATGTCCAGTTATAGTGACTACTTGTATCTACGTTTTTAGGAGTTGTTTTAAGATCGTTTGTCTTAGGTTGTTGTATAATTTTTCTAGTATGTAGTACTGGTTCACCCGAAATAGGGTCCCTACGTTCCTAAGAAGTTATAAACGTTCGGTTAGTTGCACTATGTGGTGTAATTGTTCAACTTTCTATTTTTAGTATGTTAATAGAGTTATCTAAGTCTCTTTCGGAAACTGTTTTAAGTTGTGAGTAAATACGATTTTTGAGAGGTCCTTTATCCGTATCTTCCTTGTATAGAGTTGTATTATTTTCGGTATATACTATTTGGGTGTCGTTTGTAATAGGAGTTACAACTTTTTGACTTTCGTAAAGGGGATTTCAGTCCTTGTTCTGTTCCCAAGGGTGAGAGTGGTGATGATAAGTTGTATCAAAACCTTCAGAACCGGTGTCGTTAGTTTCCTCTCTTTCTTTATTTTACTTAGGTCTAACCTTTTCTTCATTTTGAGAGTGACAAACGTCTACTATAATAAGAGATGTACCTTTTGGGATTTATGAGGTGGTCTTTTAATGATCTCGATTAGTTACTTATATCATTTCAACGTCCTATATTTTATGTGTCTTTAGGGAACGTAAGAATATGTGACTGTTACTCTTTTGTCGCTTTAATTCTTTTGTTAGGGTAAGTGGTAACTTTGTTTTTCTTATTTTATGAATCCTTATTTAAAGGGTTTTTTTTTTTTTTTCTGGACATGTACCTTTTGATATTTTGCGACTACTTTCTTTAGTCTCTACTGTGTTTATCCACCTCTTTATATGGTACAAGTACCTAGTCTTCTTAGTCATATCACTTTTACTCATATGATGGGTTTCGTTAGACGTAAGTTACGTTAGGAATAGTTTGATGGACCATAAAAAGTGTCTGGATCTTGTTTATTAAAGTGTCAAACATACTTTATGTTTTTTGGAGTCTATCACTTTCTTTTGAACTCTTTCTTTTGACCTTGACCTCCTTAGTTGAACGGACTGAAGTCTGATATGATGTTTCAATGTCAGTAGTTCTGTCGTACCATGACCGTGTTTCTGTCTTTACATCTAGACACCTTGTTTTATCTTTCGGGTCTCTATTTAGGTGCGTGGATACCTATCGAATAGAAACTCTTTCCTCCGTTTTTATATGTTACCTCTTTTCTGTTAGAGAAATTGTTCACCACGACCCTTTTGACCAGTTGGTGAACATTTTCTTACTTTGATCTTGCGAAAGATTGTGGTACGTGTTTTTATTTGAGTTTTACCTAATTTCTAGATTTATATTCTGATCTTTGATATTTTAAGGATCTCCTTTTGTGAGAGACTGTATTTAGTGTCGTTCTAGAAGATACTGAGTCGAGGGTCGTATTGTCTTTATTTTCGTTTTTATTTGTTTACCCTGGATTAATTTGGATTTTCTAAAAATTGTTACTTCCTTTGATATTCGTTCCACTTTTCTATCGTAAGTCTTACCCTCTTTTATTGTCGTTTGTTTCGTTGACTGTTTCTTAATTAAAGGTTTTACGTGTTCGAGTACTTCGAGTTATGACCTTTTTATTTACTGGGTTAGTTTTTTACCCAGTTTCTTGATTTGTCTGTAAAGAGGTTCCTTCTGTTTGTCTACCGATTGTTTGTGTACTTTTCTACGAGTTGTAGTGAGTAATAGTCTCTTTACGTTTAGTTCTGGTGTTACTCCATGGTAGAGTTCGGCCAGTCTTACCGACGATAGGTTTTCAGATGTTTGATATTTGCGACCTCTTCCATACCTCTTTTCCCTTTGGAGAATGTGACAACCACCCTTACGTTTGATCATGTCGGTGATACCTCTTGTCACACCTCTAAGGAATTCACTTCACTTCACTTCAACGAGTCAGTACAGACTGCGCAACACTGGGGTACCTGATATCGGGTGGTCCGAGGAGGTAGGTACCTTAAAAGATCCGTTCTCATGACCTCACCCAACGGTAAAGGAAGAGGTCCCCTAGAAAGGTTGGGTCCCTAGCTTGGACCCAGAAGGAGTAAAACCCGTCTGCGAAATGTCGGACTCGGGGGTCCCTTTGAGGTCTCTAAGGAATTATTTGACCTTTATCTTGACGGTATGCTGGGTCAACCCGTATGTGTGACTCCTTTGGTCTTAACTTTCTCTGTGTACATGGGGTTACAAGTAGCGTCGTGACAAATGTTATCGATCCTGTACCTTCGTTGGGTCTACAGGTAGTCGTCTGCTTACCTATTCTTTCGACACCATGTATATGTGTTACCTTATAATGAGTCGATAATTTTTCTTGTGTAAACTTTGTCAACATTACTCCACCTACCTTGACCTCGGATAATATGTCTCACTTTATTCAGTCTTTCTTTTTGTGGGTATATCATATAATTACGTATACGTACCTTAAATCTTTCTACCATTACTACTGGGATATGAACTCTGTCGTTTTCTCTGTATGTATTTCTTCTCTTAAAACCTGAGACACCCTCTTCCGTTCCCTCCCTACTAAACTCTCTTATCGTAACTTTGTACATATAATGGTATACACTTTATCTACTAGTCAGGTTCAAGTTACGTACTTTGTCCCGTGAGTTTCGGTCACGTGACCCTGTTGGGACTCCCTACCCTACCCTCCCTCCCCCCTCCCCTTAAGTCCTACCCCCTGTGTACATGTGGGCACCGACTAAGTACAGTTACATACCGTTTTTGGTGGTGTTATAACATTTCATTAATCGGAGGTTAATTTTATTTAATTAATTAAAATTTTAATTTTTTATTTAAGTACACAGTCAGCGAGTCAGTACTCGGATGAGAAAAACATGGGGCGGTTCGAGGAGACAGGTACACTAAGAGGTCAGTTCTACTGACTTTTCCCAACGATAAGTGAAGAGGTCCCCTTAAAGGTCTGGGTCCCTATCTTGGGGCCAAAGGGGGTAACGTCCGTCTAAAAAATGGTATACTCGGTGTCCCTTCGGAATTTTAAGTATCTATCGTGACTCAAGATGGATGAAGTGATCAAATTTACTTACGTTGAATCGAAATCGTAATATAAGTCTTTTTTTATGTACAGAGTTCGGGGTTATTAGTTTTCATGATTTGATCTATTGGTGACCTTTCTATGAAAATGGTCTCCATTACGTCACGTATTTTTCTCCTAAAGGTCTTGAACGACAATCTTGGATTCGTGTGTGTCTGGTGTGACTATAACCGGTGAGAAGTACGGTCAAACGAGACGGTTGTCAGGTAGTCAGTTGAGATGATCGGACTCAGGTCGTCCTTTCAAGTACCACGTGGTCTCAGTGGGCGAGAATTCGACAATGACAAAAGAGAAGAAATGACTTTCCGACAGGAATCGATCCTAAATGGGTAATGTCCGGTTCTACCTGTGAAAATAATACGACAAGAAGTCCGAAACAGACTCAGTCGTAGAAGAGAGATCGAAGTCGTACATGTCTTCCTAAGGTGTCTCTTTTCGATTAAGACATCTCCAGAAGATAAAATCCAACCGGTTTGTTTACTCGTTACGTATGGAATTGTGACGGTTGGTGAAATGAAAAGTTTTCGATTTATGTAAAATGTGGGTCATAACGTCAGAGACCCAAATCCCCTGAACAACCTAGTTAGAACATCTTTTGAGTGGAACGTGTGTAGTTATGAACGGTTTATGTTAATAACAAGACGGAGGTGAAACGTTACCTCTTCCTTTACCGTTGGGTGAGGTCATAAGAACGGACCTTTTAGTGTCCCTGTCTCCTCGGACCACCCAACGGTAGATACCCCAGCGTGTCTCAACCTGTACTGACTTCGCTGAATCGTCGTCGTCGTCGGTGAAACGTTTATGAGAGAAACGTAGGTCAAGTGTAAACACACAAGAGTCACACACGAGTCAGTGAGTAAGTACAGGTCGACAAACGTTGGGGTACCTGACATTGGGAGATCCGAAGAGACAGGTACCCTAAGAAGTCCGTTCTTATGACCTTACCTATCGGTAAAGGAAGAGGTCCCCTAGAAGGGTTGGGTCCCTAGCTTGGGTACAGAGGACGGAACTATCCGTCCAAGAAATGGTGACTCAGTGGATCCTTCGGGTGTCAAGTGCACTCTACCCTAGTTGATCGACCACTTTCTACCCTTATAGTGTGTGGTTTACACCTGTCAGTGGTAGACCCATCAATAGTCCCTACATTTGAATTTATGTGGTGGAACTATCTCAGGTATGGGATGTTTGTACTGAGGTTTGACGTCATTGCGTCTAACTATCCTTCCGTCGTGTATCTGTGGGTCACTGAAGACGAAGTATTAGTTCCATTTTAGGCGTTCTTCCTTCATAAGGTTCACCTTTCCAGACATTCTTCGTATCTACGGTAAACACAACGACCCCGTCCTCTACATCCAAATTAATACCCGTCTCGTAAAACCTCTCTTCTCTTCTGTCGACAAATAAACCTAGTCACACACCTCCTGACCAAAAGTGTAGGGTAGTGACAGACGAGAAGTGGTAGTCTAACAAACGTATGTCTTGAACATTTACACGAGCCAAATGTTCATTAGAAGCCTTCAACCACTACCTGTCCCTTCGGACCTCACGACGTCAAGGTCAGGTCCCCAGCGTTTCTCAGTCTGTGTCGACTTTCCTTTACTTAACTTTATACGAGGTCTTTCCCACTATTGAACGTGAGGTTTGTTTCTTTAAGTCACGAGACACAGTAGTTTGAAAGTACGAGTCTTAAGTGAAATGTAACCACTAAAGTCTATCACGAGGGCCGACGGGCTGTTCGGTCGTGACAGTGTCGGGATGTCGTAGAGACCAACAGACCGGGGACGTTCACCCTAGAATCAAGGGGCTAGTCCCTACCTTGGGACCTCATCTTCATACCTCAAAGTCGGTGACCCGGTGGTCCCCTTCAGGGTTTGGGTGAGACTTGTAATGAACCGAAGAAGTTCTCGATTTTTCTACATTTGTGAACCATAAGAAAAGTTTTACCTTGTACCCTTATCAGTCGTGAGCACTTACTGTCCCTTCCGGGACTTACTGTAACAAACCTTACGTCAGGGGGTGGGATAGAGGGGGGATGGGAGATACGAGATATCCTTGGGGTGGGGTAATGTCTCTATCCTTTGACCCCACACCTAAGGTGTTTGGACGTAACCGTCGGGACACCCTAAGAGTCGTTCTCGTGATCCCTCCTTGACCTCTTGGTTCTTTTCTTGTTCAACATAAGAATACATGTTCACGGTCGGGCCACTCTGAGTAGATCTTTGGACCCCGGGTCGTCCAAGTGACACCCATTATTTGTCCCCTCGAGTGACGGTATCACGGAGGGTCTAGTGATTCGTCCAAGTATTTGTCTTCTTCGGACCTCCGTCTTTTGTCGACCCGAACCGAAGGGGGTACGGGAGATACTCCCGAGACCAGATCCGGTCAGACGTGTCGAACAACTACTGACGAGAGGACTGGGAAGGTTCGTAGGTCCTTAACTACTGGGTCTTCTCTCTCACTTATTAATAGTCTTAAGATGTGTCTCCGAGTCTCTCCAACATATTCAATGGGTCTCAGTGTGTCGGGTGATCATTTTCTGACCGTAAAGTTACAGTCTGAAGACGAGAAGTTTTATGGGGTCTAAGGAATCTTTCGTCGTGAATCTGGATGAGATAGTGGGTTGTACGACTAGGTAAACAGTAAAACCATAGTGGTCCACACCTTCCTTCTGTGGACAGTCTTCGGTGGTCTCAGACACGGGACCAAAAACCTCACTTTACTTCGGTCCACCCCACCTCTTTCCTTCGTCATACAAACCATTCCATAATGTGTCCCATCCCACCGTCCCCCCGTGTGGCTACCTCGTCAGTAATTCAACAGAGGGTCCTCTGAACTTCGAGATTTCTCTCGTCGAGGTTCACGAAAGATCCTTTCCTCTTAAAAGCTTCCTGAGCTCCGATGTAAAGAGGGAAGGGGAGAACAGTTTGTAGAAAACGATTTGAGACTAAAAATCGTTTTCGTCCTCAAAATATGAGTCACAGGGAAGAGTGTAATTTATGTCGGGACCAAGAATAGAAAGATCGGACCCTTCTTAAACTGTACCATAACTGTAATCCCTTTAGTCAGCTCCTCTGTTACAGTCTCTGTCTAGCAGACCCGACTCTCGAACTTCTTCAATAAAAGTTTGTTTTGTCGTCGGTATTTTCCCTTTACCCGTCGACACACACTCCTTCGGCCCCTTTCCTTCTCTGGTCGAGTCGGGGAGGTGGGGAACGGGTTGTTGTCCCCCGTTTATGTAGTGTTCCTCCACAGTCTGTCAGATGTGTCTTCCTAAGACTCGAAGTCTGGTAGTGGACGAATTTACTTTAGTATCTCGTGAAACTTCTGTATTTCATAAGGCCCTGGCATTCACAGTATTAATAACAATGAGAACAACGAATTAGTCACCTCGACGCATAGACAGAACCCCTCCTATGAAAGTCTGGGTCCACTTACTCTTTACAGAAATCATGTGTAACTCCGACAGAAGAGATATAGACAGTCGAGGGCGTATTCTCGGTCTGATATTTACCTCTTGCTGTCTTCCCACGACGACACATAGTATTGTCTGTAGGTAGTTCACACGTGTCGACGAGTGTCGGACGTGTCGTAAAGGTAAGGGTAGTCGAGCGTGTAGGGGTCGTGGCAGGGGATCAGTACCCCAACCCTGAACTCAGGAGAGGGGTTCCAGTTCCTGTCCTGAGAGCCGGAAAGACGGAAACGGAGGCACTGTATTCTTGGGACGGGAGGTATATGGATTTCACTTTCACTTCAACGGGTCAGCTCAGACTGAGGAACGATGGGATACCTGATATATCAGGTGTTCCGAGGAGGCAAGTATCCTAAGAGGTCCGTTCTCATGACCTCACCCAACGGTAAAGGGTGAGGAGGTTTATGGGATTCCTTTGGTATTATTTTTTTCTGTGTACATGGGGTTACAAGTGACGGTGTCATAAATGTTATCGATCCTGTACCTTCATTGGATCTACAGGTAGTTTTCTCCTTACCTATTTCTTCTACACTATATATGTATATATGTTACCTTATAATCAGTATTTTTCCTTGTGTAAACTTAGTTAAGATTACTCCACCTACTTGGATCTCGGATAACATGTCTCATTCAGTCCTTCTCTTTTTGTTTATAGCACATAATTACATATATGCACCTTAGATCCTTCTACCATGACTACTTTGATAAACGTCCCGTCGTTATCTCTACGTCTGTGTCTCTTGTCTGAATACCTGTGATGGGTGTTCCCCTTGGTCGGGCTTCTAGGTCGGTGGGTGAGTGACCCCACCCGTTTCCTCTATGTCTCTTTCACACAGGAACTACTGGTAGGGTCCTGGGACTTAGTCGGTTGGGGTCTCGGACACGATTCAAGTTGAAGAGTTCTGTACTCTACTATCTACAGAAATAACGTATTCGACGACACCTAGTTCACAAGACGAGGAACGGCTCTCGTAGGACTAATTAAGTCCAGGACCGTCCGTCGTCGACCTGTATAGACTCGACAGGTGAGTTCGTCGGCTTTAGGTTTGATTATTTTTGTCAATTGTGTCTGACGCAAGTGATACGGTTCGAGAGACGGTTCACCAAATATACCTAATAAAGAAAGTAAGGAGTGTCGGTAGGATAGTCTACCAATGAATGTCCCCCTGAGTAAATGTCTACACCTTTGACTCCTTCTCTGACAAATTTTTTGAGGAAGTTTCTATCACCGTCTCGGTCTTATACTTAGATTCCTTAGACTGGAGTTGTAAATACCATAGTTTCAATGTGACTCTACGACGCACAACTTCTGAACAACAAGTTAGTGATTCAACACAAACTGAGAAAAGTTGGGGTACCTGATGTCGTACGGTCTGAAGGGACGGGAAGTGGTAGAGGACCTCAAACGAGTTTGAGTAACTCAGGTAACTCAGCTACTACGGTAGGTTGGTAGAGTAGGAGACAACAGGGGGAAGAGGAGGACAGGAGCTAGAAAGGACCGTAGTCCCAGAAAAGGTCACTTAGTCGACAAGCGTAGTTCACTGGTTTCATAACCTCACACAACTTAGGACGACCACAAGTTTGTCCGGGAGGAGGAAGTTCTTCCCACCCCGACTTAAACCAGTTATCCTAAAATGGTAGGTCCTGTTAAACAAGTATAGGTGGTTGGTTCCATGATTGGGTAGGACTTTCGTAGGAGGTTCTTTCTTTACGGTTGAAGGGTGACCTCCTAGTCACCATCCCGACCGTCGGAGTCCATCTCGAAGACCAGTCGGTGTCTCAAGAACTTATACAGGACAAGAGTCTCCCTCCACCCCGGGTTCCTTCCTCGTTAACCCATAGAAAAGACAAGTCTAAGAGGACGGGACACTTGATATGACGTCATTGGGGTCGACGTTTAGTCCTGGGTAGACGAGTAAAATTTAAGTGGACCTGTTCTCGACGACGACGACGACGACGACGATTCAACGAAGTCAGCACAGGCTGAGACACGCTGGGGTATCTGCCGTTCTCGTCCCCTAAGTTTACTGTTGAGGAGTACAAGGTCAGTGAAATGTCCCAAGTAGAGACGAAGGAAATCAAGAACTTTACCTCTTTAAAACGTATCTAAAATCTCCCCTGACACAAAATTTTTAACTTGTCCATATTTTATAGTCGGAGGTATGTATGTTATGTATCCGAAACAGGTCTACTTAAGGTTTGAGGTCCCGGTATTATATTTCAGTTAAGTTAGTCGATGACTTTCTTCTTTTTTTTACAGTCGGTCTAAAACAACCCAAAAACAACAACAACAACAAAATTGAGTACATCTATTGATCAGACATCTAAAAGAAAAAGAAAAGGAAAAATTTTTAAAAAATAACTTTATATCAACTGAATGTTACAACACAATCAAAGTCCACATGTCGTTTCACTGAGTCAACACACACACACACATATATATATATATATATCAAGAAGGAAGAAATGTAGGAGAAGGTAAAATCCAATAATGTTCTATAAATCATCTCAAGGGACCCGATATGTCATCCAGGAACAACCAATTGTTAAAATATATACCACAACAACAACAAGTCAGTGAATCAGTACACGTATAAATTAAATAAATAAATGTATTGAAAGTAAAAAGGCGAAGGATGAGATCTATCCCGAAAGGGACTAACGAGTGTACCATTTCTTAGACAGACATTATACCCTCTGGGCCCAAGTTTGGACCCCAACCCTTCTAGGGTACCTCTTCCCTTACCGATGGGTGAGGTCATAAGAACGGACCTTTTAGGGTACCTGTCTCCTTGGACTACTCGATATCAGGCACCCCGACGTTTCTCAACCTGTACTGACTTACTGATTGTGTGTTTGTAAGATCGTTCATCGATTTTCGTACCATCGTACAGATAAATAATTTTATACACACACACATATATATATATATATATATATATATATATATCTGTGTGTCGGTGTAGACGAGGATTATACGAGTATTTACAAAATGTGAGAGTTTTAGAAACACTGTAAAAGGAACTAGGGTCTTGTACATACGAAAACTATTTATGACTTACTCTAAGACACAATCGGCTCCGGACACAGTCCGTAGTTCTGAGACGGTGGGACCCGCCCCAGGGGTCCGGTCGTCAAACCCGTAGTGGACTTTCGAGAGATCTTTGTGTCGTAGAGTCGGGATGGGGTCGGGACGGCTGAGTCTGAGACCACCGAGGTTAAGTAACGAGATCTCCTATTCTACTGTCTACTCTGGACCAGGTACAGGAGTTACTCAAGTCTGTGATCTCCTCCTCTCCTTGTACTTTGACCCCTAAACGTTAGGCGTCACGATTGACGATACTCCCTTAGTTCGAATCGTCCAAGGCTTGCAGGTCTCCTTCCTACACGACCGAGACTCTGTAGTCCGTTCCGGGAACCGTCCTTCACTTGGGTTTGACCGGTGTCACCTCACCCTCCACGGGAGGACTCTTCGATACCCGTTACCAAGTGTCCTTCTCCTCGGGGACCCTGAAGGGACCACCAGGTCACGGATTCTGAGACACGAGGGTTAAGTTCCTTGGGTCCAAGCTAGGGACCAACCCCTTGATTCTAGGACGTACGACGTAACTTCCCGGTTTTTTTCAGAGACCTTCGAGGACCTACAAGTAGAGACTGTTATGTTTGTTGTCAGGGACCTCTTTCCGGTCTGTACCACCCCACGTTCCTTTTACCGAAGCGATGGGGTACGTGTTCTTCGAAAGTGTTTTCCTGGGACAATGTTGAAGAGGCCACCAGGTCACCGATTCTGAGGTACGAGGGTCACGTGCCCCAGACTCACGGAAGGGACCAGTCTCTTGATCCAGGGTGTACGATGTCGACTCTCAAGTGTATGACTTTGATCCTGGACCGTACCAGTTTATTTATTCATTTCTATGAGAAAAAAGAAAAAAATTTCTTCTCCCAGGGGGTGACTTTCTGACTACGATAGACCCTGTAAAAGGTGTAGGTTTCGGAACAACCATTTGTGATCACTACTATGAGAAATCCGTTGTCACCGGAAACGTATGGTGTCTATCTCTCCCCTGATGTAAACGTAGAGACTTGGACCCTTCGTACCTACTCATGGTCACCTTCTATTCCGACACACATGTCGTTATCTCTACACCAGGGACACTAACCGGGATCACAAAAGTAAAAGTGAATTATTAGTACATCAAACCTGTACGAGGAACCCATTAGGAAGTTGTGTGGAATCATCCTACGTCCGTGTAGACTCAGAGGATACTTTCTTCGTTTACTCTAATTTTTACGGAGAGAAAACTAGGTAACGTACCTTCTCCAGTGACTGTGGTTCATTATAGTAAAGACCATGGAAGGTCCTTCCGTGTGTACTGACTGTATCCTGACTGCAGTCTCAGTTACCTGAGTCGGACTCTGACTTCTCCGAGACACTCGTCGGACCTCCACTATGCAGTGTTTGACACTACACCCTCCACCTACTTCGANACCCCTCCACCCCTCCCCTCCCCTCCTCTCCTCCAGACGACATACGGATCCCGACACGATACACGGAAAGAAAAAATTTTAAGTAGAAAAATACCGACACGCCTTAGAAGTAACGACTCGTACCTGAAAGAGATCAACACCACTCGTCCCCGATGAGATCGACACCACGCACCCGAAGAGTAACGTTACCGAAGATAACAACGTCTCATGTCCGAGATCTCGTGTCCCCGAAGTCATCCACCCGAGTCATCAACGTCGAGGGTCCTAGGTATCATGTCTGAGTTATCAACACCGTGTACCCGAATCAACGAGGTGTCGTGTCCCCTAAAAGGACCTGGTCCCTAACTTAGGTACAAAGGACGTAACCGTCCATCTAAGAATTGGTAACTTGGTGGTCCTTTCAGGGCGATCAACGGAAAGACACTAGGAGTGTCGTTGGGACCCACAGTGAAGGGGAGTACTGTTTATTGTTTCGTCTCAACTCCTTCGGGAGACAACCACGGACTTAGTCTGAGGTTTGAAGAGGAAGAGGTGAGGACTGATAAAGAGTGGCTTCCATGAGGAAAGGGGTTTCTAAAGAAAAAAGAAGACGTAGGTAAGTGTAGAGGTAAGGAGGGGAAGAGAGAGAGTCGAAGGGTGAGGGCCGGGGGTCTGAGACGTAAAGTCCGAAAGTCATTGTCACGAGTAGTGGTACCACGGGCACCCAGGGTGTCTGTAGGATAATCACGTACGAAGTTCTACGTAAATTTAGATTTTAAGATGACGATCAATAAAAGACGGAAAATTTTCGGAACTAGGGCTAGACGTGTAGTCCAGAAAAGACAGAACGTTGGGAGAAAGACTCTCTGTGACACCCCGAAAGTGGAGATTGTAGGACATAGAATGAAAGATCGTTTAGGAATCAAAAGTCAAAGGGGGAGTTCCTGTGCACCCTTCTGAATGCCCTGGGATTATGACCCTCCCATCGTTACGACTTCGTCCCGGTCCCACCTTCACTTCGTCCGTCCCACGACTTTGGTACACCGGACCCCCTCTTTTCGATCACTCTCGAATTTACTACCACTTCCTCCTGTGGCTCCACCGAGTGTCTTTCTGGCACGGGTTCCAGGTTATGTTCTCGTTTCAAAGTTGTATTTACTCTGCTTGCTCAATGAACTTCGTTCAATAAGGTCTCAGTAGTAAAATACGTCACGGTGCCTGTCAAAGACGTTCTCCTTGAAATTCCTAATGTATACCGAAGTTTTCGAGAAAGGGGTCCATACCTTTCGACCTACCGGGTGGGTATCCGTTGTGACGGATACCAAACTTTGTATTAAAAAGACAGATTAGGAGGAATCCACCAAATTAGTTTTGTTGTTTTCGTCTTACAACGAGACGAAGAAGATTCTCGGGACAATTGGTAAAAGACTCGGAAGAAACCCACGTAGACAAAATATAAAACACCTTATTTCTCTTTGTATAAGTCTGAAGTGTCGTCCCACCTTATGAAAGTGGATGTTTGATTCCTTCTTACTAAAAGAGGGATGTATGTGGGGATGTGACTACTGATTCGTCGCTGACAGTTCAGTCACCGTTCTCTCTCTTCATCAAATCTTGTCCCAGTGTTTGGAAGACATTTCCAGTCTCTCATTCATCAACTCCGGTGTCTGTGTACCAGAACTGGTGTTAATGAGTTAGGGCGTCGACGTTCTTTCGTTGGTATCTATTTGAAATTAACTTACTCACATCGACCCAAAGTTATAAACTTAAAGTATATTAAAAGTGTATAGTGTTTTATAATAAGAGGGAAACGAGAAAACGACAAATCAGTGATTTAGTACAGACTAAGAAAACACTGGGGTACTTGACATCGGGTGGTCCGAGGAGTCAGGTGTCCCAAAGGGTCCGTTCTTATGTCCTCACCCAACGGTACGGGAAGAGATTCCCTAGAAGGATTGTGTCCCTAACTTGGGGATAGAGGACGTAACCGTCCAGCGAAGAAATGGTAGCTCGATGGTCCCTTCAAAAAAAAAAAAAAAAGTCCCTTCAAAAAATTTGACAAAGTTTTACATTTCATGTAAGGATCGAGTATCCAGTTGTTTTCGTCCGTTGTCCTACCTAAATCCGAAACCCGGTATCAAACCGTTTGGGACTGAATCAGGGTGGGGAGACTACTGGATTTCCCCACCCTACCTCCCCACCCTCCTTCTAAGTTCTCCCTCCCCTACATACATATACATATGTATATCGACTAAGTGAAACGACATGTCGTCTTTGATTAAGTTGTGACAATTCGTTCATATGAGGTTAAAATTTTTGATTAAATGAAGGGTCCTATAATCTACAAGAGGATGATAGTCACCAAGTATTAGGATATCCGTTTAGTCTTAGTGGATACCGAGAAAATAAATTTTATTTTTTAATATTCCCGGTTTCGAAAAGTTTGTATGGATTGATCTCAGAGTTTAATCTCCTAATAAGAGACCTTAATGTTATAGTATTAAATCACTATTATAAATCTTCATTATAAATATAAAGAATTATCATAAATCTTTATGATATTTAATAACTTAGGGAATGACTACCCGTAAATCCAACCAAGGTCGAGAAACGATACTGACATTTTTTGACACCGTTTGTAGTAACATGTACATAATACGTTAACACAGGAATCCTATTTAAGGATCTAAAAATTAATGACTCGGTTTCTCACATTTTTAAAGGTTCAAAGTTGACATCGTCTACTACATTTAAACGTGACATTCCGTGTTTTGTGTCAGGAGATGAGGTTTGGTTTCATTACGAGGTAGAATTTGGAACCACATAATTTTTTTTTTTTCACTATTCCCTGAAAGGAGTACTAAGTCACCGATGTTGAGACTCTAGGGTTACGTCCCCAGGGTCCAAGGTACGGGCCAGTCCCTTGATCTCGGGCGTACGGTGTTGATTTTCCAGGACGTTCATCGTCCATTCTGAACCACGTCGGTTTATTTATTTATTAAAAAAAATTTCGAAAATTTTTTCACTATTCGTAGAACTACCTTCTTTTACTCTCTAATTATGTATTGGAATCCGTCCCGATCTCGACACCTGGAAGACCCGAGGTTCCTGTAATTATGTTCATCGGGTATAAGTCGAAGTCATCACCCGACTACACTCCGGGTCGGACACTTTGGTCCTCGACCTTATCTTACTCCACCCCGAGGGAGTGAGTTCTTGTTTGTGACTTTCTTCGACCGGGTCGAAGGACCGATATAAGTTGTAATTCGACGACGGGTTCCATCGTCGTAACCATTTCTTAGACGGTCGTTACGTCCTCTACGTCCAAACTAGGGACCTAGTCCTTCTAGGGGACCTCTTCCCTTACCGATGGGTAAGGTCATAAGAACGGACATCTTAGGGTACCTGTCTCCTCGGACCGCCTGATGTCAGATACCCCAGAGTTTCTCAGTCTGTGTTGATTCACTGTTTCGTACAATACCGTACCGTTTCATCGTCTTCCTTAGTCTGTAAATACGTCCGTCTTGAGCCGGTGTGATGGGTAGCCGAGGTCTTGACTTAGACTTCGTAGGGACACTCTGTCCTCGGAGTTTGAAGATAGTATTCAGGATCAAAACTCAACACTTTGGATCAAGTCATAACTTGAAGATCTGTATTTCTTCCGTTCATCCTCTTTTTCTTGTTTCTTCCGGTTCTTGCCGAGGAGGAGTACTTAGTATGTGACGTTAAAACTCAGTATACTCCTGTTGACTACGGTATTTTCTGTCTGTGACTTGTGTGGAGCCTCTAGTAAGTCAAGTCTCTTTAAATTCTTTTATGTCGTTAAAGGTTTTTTTTTTTTTTTTTTTTCTCGGTGATTCCTTACATACCAATTATAAGATTTTTTCTGTTATCTTCAATATCAACGTATAAAATTTGTAACTCTTTTTCTAGTTAAACCCCGTATTTAATTTTAAAATTTCTTTTTCTTTGAGTTCCACATTAAATGTGTAATCGTTTTCACTCTCTTTCTTTCTCTCTCTACCTCCTGTTTCTTTTGAAATGGTTAGGTTCTCTTCTGTCCTTTCCTCTTTGATTATTTATATGGTGTGATATCTTTTATTCTATCTTCTTCATTTATATAAAGTAGGGGGTTTTGTCTCTTTTACATTTGAGTAACCTGTGTATATAAATTAAGTCTCTGATAGTTAACCTGAAAAATGAAGTTAAAACATGACTACTTTTGTCTATAAATGTTAGATTGTGTTGCCTGAAGGGACTACCAGGTCACCAATTCTTGGGCGGACGGTTACTTCCCCTGTGTCCAAGCTAGGGACCAGGTCCTTCTAAGGTGTACGGAGCCCTGTCGATTCGACGTACGGTCATCTGATTACTTGGCAATTCTCTAAAATTTACCAGTAACCTCTAGAAAGGACGATCGTTCTAAGTCGAATTTACATCTAAAGGGGGTTAGGGAGATATTTTTGTTTTCTTTTTGGATGTCTGTTGTAGAATATTTTTGATTATTGTCCTTAAGGGTCCTCCAGGTCACCAATCCTGAGACGTGAAAGTGACGACACCCGGACCTAAGTTAAGGACCAACCTCTTGATTCTAGGGTGTTCGGAACCACGTCGGTCTTTTTTCTTTTCTTTTACTTTTTGATCGACTATTGTAAAGATTCTTGAAGTCTTATTCCCGTCCACCCCCGTCAGTTGTTCTCAGAATACCGACACATACTCGTCGGGTCCCTGTGTACTTACCTGATTCTTTACTCTTTAGATCTTTACTGGATGGACACGAGTGAAGATTTACCTTCCTTAGGAGTCTACTTCTGAGTCGATCGGTTATACTCCTGTTGCTAGTTGTCCTCACCGGCAAAAGTCCAAGATTACACACTCACTCAACAAGTTTCTACTACTGTCATCAAGATCTCACTATCCAGTCCGTCTTTAGAGTTCCTTTCCTCCGTCGGGACGTAGTTCCTATAAGACGATCCTAACTTTGTGTTCACCCAACCCTGTCCTTACGTATCCGACTTCCTGTTCCTTCCAAGTCTATAATGGTCCCCTCCCTAGATCTCTCTCTCTGGAGTCTTTCCTCTTAAGTTATACTCTTTGGGTAAATGTGTTAGTAGTGTAATTGTCTTATTTACTTTTCTAGTAGAGATATCTAAGACTTTTCTTTTAAATTATGGGTCGAATTTTTGTGAGTTATTTTGTTTTTGACTTCCTATAAAGGACTTTTACTATATGTCTCGAGTTGGATTTTGACGATAGAATGAATTTGTTTTTAATGATCGTTCTTAAGAATCAGTATAAACAATTAGAGACATAATCAACCCATTTTAGTATTGTGAAAATGAAAGTGATTGGTTGTCTTTAAGTCAAAAAGGAAGTCAATACTTACATCCATTATTTGGTGTCACCATAATCTTAATGGATACCGAAACAGTGATTGTCTTTAGTAACCATAAAAGTACAGTATCATGTCACCAACGTCCTTGTAGTTTTATCATAAATACGGAGAGTAACGAAACTTTAGTGGACGGTGATATAGAATATAAATCACGTCATTATTATAAAGTTATTGATGAAGTAATCAAAGGAAACGTTAGGATACATAAAATAAAATATGTAAATTTGAGAACTAAGTCTCTTCCCACAAGTATTTGAAGTGAACTGGCGGTCTGTCCAAGTTATGTGTTTTCTTCTCAATACTTTCAGGACGTAAACAGTGAAGGATGATTTTAATCGACCTCTTCCGTTACCGTGGGGTGAGGCCATGAGAACGGACCTTTTAGGGTACCTGCCTCCTCGGACCACCCGACGTTAGGTACCCCAGCGATTCTCAGTCTGTGCTAAAGTAAAAGTGAAAAGTGAAAGTACGTAACCTCTTCCTTTACCGTTGGGTGAGGTCACAAGAACGAACCTCTTAGGGTCCCTACCCCCTCGGACCACCCGACGGTAAATACCCCAGAGCGTCTCAGCCTGTGCTGACTTCACTGAATCGTCGTCGTTATTTTAATCGTTGTTTTGTGGTTACAGGTGGTAGAGGTCCCCACGATTCCTAAGAGTTCGGTCATTAGACCGTTTAACCGTTTATTATTAGCTCGGGTCGTAGTAGACTAGTAGGGGACACGCGCGTGTGTGTGTGTGTGTGTCTATGAGTTAACAGTAAAGAACGTTTTACTTTTTGATCCCGTCCCTTTACTTCTGACTCTTTCCCTACCTCGAAGGGATCACCGAGTCACCACTTCTTAGGAGGACGGTTACGTCCCCTGTACCAAGCTAGGGACTAGACCCTTCTAGGGTGTACGGCCCGTCGTTGATTCGGACACGTGGTGTTGATGACTTGGATACGGGATCTCGGACCCTCCACGTTGATGACTGACGACTCCAAGCGTATGGGATCTCGGGCACGAGGTGTTGTTCTCTTCGGTGGCGTCACTCTTCGGGTGTGTGATGTCGATCCTCATCGGGGGTGAGTGGTGTTGATCTCTTTACGGGTACGTCGTTACTTCTGGGTCGTGTCGGTTTTATTTATTTATTGAAAAAAATTTTTTACCTTCCCCTATTAAGTAGGGGTCCTCCTTCGTTAGGAAGACGGGGTTGTGACCGTCTAAGGAGTTACCTCCCGACGTTCTACGAGGTTCTCTTATGGCTGGTCCGGATCGTTCTCGACGTCCACCCTAGACCCTTGTTCCGACGATGGGGGTAGGTTACGGGTCACGTACAGCCCTCGATCGACTCCTGGGACGTTTCTCCATGGTCGTAGGTGAGGAGAAGATGAAGAGAAGACCGAGACGAACGAGGGGACCTTAGGACTCACACGAGACCACGGGACCGTCTGTACCACCGGACTGGAACTTGAAGACAGGAAGACAGACCTTGGGGCTTAGGAATAGACCGAAGTTGCTTGGGATAGAGGGTTTTTACCCTTCTCTTCCCCAGCCCCAGACAGGACCCGATGGTTCCCGAGTGACCTTGGTCTCCAGTACTACAACTTTAGTTGGATGGTTACTTCTACTGGAACTCGAATCACTTCACAACATTTGGAGTTCAAAAGTCTCATAGTTCGTCGATATTTGTTATATAAATCCCTTAATACTTCTGTCCTCGACTCCACCTTGTTTGTAGAAGTGGACTTCTGTGAATTCATTATATATTTTTATGTACGTGAGTTCAGTCTGTTTCTTCCTCTTTATAACATGTTGTAGGGAATATCCACCTTAGATTTTACTTTACTATGTTTACTTGAGTGTATGTTTTGTCTTTCTCTGTGTTTTGAATCTCTTGTTTGAATACCAACGACCCCCTTTCCCTATCAATCTCTCAGACCCTACCTGCATAGGTATGACGATATAAATTTTACCTATTGGTCATTCCTGGATAACACATCATGTCCCTTGAGACGAGTTCCAAAACACCGTGGGACCTACCCTCCCCTCAAACCCCCTGTTACCTATGTGCATATACATACCGACTCAACGAGACGACACGTGGACTTTGATAGTGTTGTAACAATTAGTCGATATGAGACCTTGTTTTAATTTTCAAAAAAATTTTATACACACGAAGTGTTTCAGTTTAGTTCACTTAGACGTCAAAAATAAGTCGGGACTCCTAGTAGTCACACGGTGGATGTGGTTATACACAACGTTTAATGAGTCAAGCAAGTAAGCGAGCCAGCACAGGCTTAGAAACGTTGGGGTACTTAGCGTCGTGCAGTCCGGAGGGACAGGTAGTGGTCGAAGGTCTCAAGTGGGTTTGAGTACACGTAACTCAACCACTACGGCAGGTGGGTAGAGTGTGAGACAGTAGGGAAGAGGAAGAAGAGGGTTAGGGAGGGTAGTAGTCCCAGAAAAGGTTACTCAGTTGAGAAGTGTACTCTACCAGTTTCATAACCTCAAAGTCGGAGTTGTAGTCAGGAAGGTTACTTGTGGGTCCCGACCAGAGGAAATCCTACCTGACAAACCTAGAGGAACGTCAGGTTCCCTGAGAGTTCTCAGAAGAGGTTGTGGTGTCAAATTTTCGTAGTTAAGAAGTCGTGAGTCGAAAGAAGTGTCAGCTTGAGAGTGTCGGTATGTACTGGTGACCTTTTTGGTATCGGAACTGATCTGCCTGGAACCAACCGTTTCATTACAGAAACGAAAAATTATACGACAGATCCAACCAGTATTGAAAGGAAAGTTCCTCATTCGTAGAAAACTAAAGTACCGACGTTAGTGGTAGACGTCACTAAAACCTCGGGTGTTTTTATTTCGGACTGTGACAAAGGGGTAGATAAACGGTACTTCACTACCCTGGTCTACGGTACTAGAAGCAAAAGACTTACAACTCAAAATTCGGTTGAAGGAGTGACAGGAGAAAGTGAAAGTAGTTCTCCGAAAAATCAAGGAGAAGTGAAAGACGGTATTCACACCGCAGTAGACGTATAGACTCCAAGAACTATAAAGAGAGTCGTTAGAGCTAAGGTCGAACACGAAGGAGGTCGGGTCGCAAAGAGTACTACATGAGACGTATCTTCAATTTATTCGTCCCACTGTTATATGTCGGAACTGCATGAGGAAAAAGGACAAACCTTGGTCAGACAACAAGGTACAGGTTAAGATTGACAACCAAGGACTGGACGAATATCCAAAGAGTTCTCCGTCCAATCCATCAGACCATAAGGGTAGAGAAAGTCTTGAAAGGTGTCAAAGAACACTAGGTGTGTCAGTTTCCGAAACCGTATCAGTTATTTCGTCTTTATCTATAAAAAAACCTTGAGAGACCGAAAAAGGTACTAAGTCACCTACAACCATTAAACTAAAGACCAAGGAGACGGAAAGGATTTTGGTCGAACTTGTAGACCTTCAAGTGCCAAGTGTATGACGACATCGGACCGAACCTCTTAAAACTCGTAATGAAATGATCGCACACTCTACTCACGTTAACACGTCATCAAACTCGTAAGAAACCGTAACGGAAATAATGAGACGACGACGATTCAGAGAAGTCAGTACAGGTTGAGATACGCTGGGGTATCTACCGTCGGGTGGTCCGAGGCGGCAGGGACCCTAAGAGGTCCGTTCTTGTGACCTCACCCAACGGTAAAGGAAGAGGTTACGTACTTTCACTTTTCACTTTCACTTCAGCGAGTCAGCACAGGCTGAGAATCGTTGGGGTACCTGATGTTGGATGGTCCGAGGAAACAGGTACACCAAAAGGTCCGTTCTCATGACCTNCGGGTGGTCCGAGGCGGCAGGGACCCTAAGAGGTCCGTTCTTGTGACCTCACCCAACGGCAAAGGAAGAGGTTACGTACTTTCACTTTTCACTTTCACTTCAGCGAGTCAGCACAGGCTGAGAATCGTTGGGGTACCTGACGTCGGATGGTCCGAGAAAGCAGGTACACCAAAAGGTCCGTTCTCATGACCTCACCCCACGGTGACGGAAGAGGGGAAATAATGAGTCAGGACTCGTTTGTTCGACACGGGGTTTGATACGGATTTATGTGCCGTCGAGGACATGTGGTATTAGACCTGATGAACAAGGGACGGTCGGGACCCCCTCTTCGGACCCCCGACGGGTGACTGTAGAGTCTAAGGAACAAAGAACATGAGTGGTCGAGTCGACGATTCGTCGGAGTATAGACCCCAGACCCATTACTGGGTCCAGTGGTGTGGGAGGAGTCTCAGGAGTCCTGAAGAGAAGAGTTTCCGTACGTATTATGGCGACGATAGTGGTTTCTCTTATAGACCGGTTTCTTCCACCATACCTCTTAGATTTATATCAATAGTCTGTGCACGTTAAGAGGTAACTTATCTCTTATATCGTTGACCCTTAAAGATTTGAGAACCGTATCTTATATACTAACACCCGAAGTAAGTACTTGGTTAAGAAAATATATTAAGTACGAATAAATTTTTATAGGAACAGTGGACTACCGGATGTCTTTCCATCCAACTCATCTTTTAATAATTATCGTAATCGTGACGGACGTTTAACGTCCAAAATTATCGAGATCAGTGTCGGAGTCTTTATTGGTCTCTTCTAGTATAATTCCTTGACCTCGTTGGGATTTCCGGCTTATCTTTCCCTCTGTACCGACGACGACGACGATTCAACGAAGTTAGTACAGGCTGAGACACGCTGGGGTATCTGTCGTTGGATGGTCAGAGGTGGCAGGGATCCTAAGAGGTTTGTTCTTGTGACCAATGATAATTCAGTGAAGTCAATACAGACTGAGACGCGTTGGGGTATCTGTCGTCGGGTGGTCCGGGGGGTAGGGACCCTAAGAGGTCCGTTCTTGTGACCTCACCCAACGGTAAAGGAAGAGGTTACGTACTTTCACTTTTCACTTTCACTTCAGGGAGTCAGCACAGGTTGAGAATCGTTGGGGTACCTGACGTCAGGTGGTCCGAGGAGGTAGGTACCCTAAAAGGTCCGTTCTCATGACCTTGTGACCTCACCCAACGGTAAAGGAAGAGACCCACTGTACCGTCACGAATGGGAAATGTACCCGAAGGGTCCACCGCGATCACCACTTCTTAGTCGGACGGTTAAGTCCTCTGTATTCTCTGGTCCAAGCTAGGGACACAGTCCTTCTAGGGGACTTCCTTCTTTACCGTTAGGTAAGGTTATAAGAACGGACCTCTTAGGGTACCTGTCTCCTCGGACCACCCGATGTCAGGTACCCCAGGTTCTCAGTCTGCACTAATTCGTTGACTCGTACGTACGTGGTAAAGGTGTTGTCAGACGACAAACGTTTCCCGAAGGTACGTGTAATAGGTGGTACTACGAGTGTGCACTACACACCTCCCGAATAATAAGGTCTAGGTCTCCACTTCTCTGGGTCCAGATGGTACCAAGAGAGTTGTGGGGTCGAGCATTCAAGGTTTCGGTCCTCAACTTCGACCTACACAACCGGGGTGGAAGTTACCGAACCGTTTGAAAAGGATTTTTTCTGGTCCGTCATGTATAAAAAATCCGAAACTCCAGTACCCAGAAAAAAACATTGTTTGTCCAGTAGGACAGACAAACAATGTTAGGAGGACGTAACCATCCACCCAAGAAGCGGTGACCACCGTGGACCCTTCGGGTACCTTTGCCATTCGTGACCGAACAGAGGAAAAGACAAGTCGGAAATCCCAACGAGGTCAAGGAATTAAGCTAGAAGAGACCAATAAAGACTCTGACACTGATCTCGATACAGACAAATCTTTCTCTGAGTGTCGGAACCTCTTACTTGAATACCGACCACCCCTTCCGCCCCCCTGTCTTATAAATCCTTCAAACCCTACCTGTACATGTGAGACGATATAAATTTTACCTATTGGTTGTTCCTGGATAACATATCGTATCCCTGGGGAAGTTACAATTACACCGTCGGACCCACCCTCCCCTTCGAAAACCCTCTTACCCATGAACATATACTTACCAACTCAGGGAAGGAACAAGTGGACTTTGACAGTGTTGTAACAAACAATTAGTCGATAAGAGGTCTGTTTTATTTTTCAAATTTCTTTTTAATACAACAATATTAACCGTTTTGACGGTTTCTGTGACACATTTGTTTACCCACACTGACACACAGACAATTCGAAATAAATGTTTTTGTCCGTCTCCCGACGTAAACCGGGGCTGATATCAAACTATCCCCGAAGGAACAACCGTGTCTCCATTTCTTAGGTGGACGGTTACGTCCTCTGTACCCAAGCTAGGGACCCAGTCTTTCTGGGGGACCTCCTCCTTTACTGTTGGGTTAGGTCATAAAAACGGGTCCTTTAGGATACTTCTCTCTTCGGACCTCCCGAGGTCGGTACCCCAACGTTTCTCAACCTGTGTTGGATTGTTGATTTGTTGTTGTTGTCATCAAACCATCTCTAAGGACGAGATGGTAGAAGTTCCTCGGTGAGAAGAAACATCAGAGTACTTAGTCGAGTGTCAACTTGACCGTCTCTTCATCCTTGCCACGACTTTTTTTGTCCTTCGTCTTTCCTTTGACGACACTATTCTCTCAGGGTTCTTTACTGTAATAAATGTCTTCTCAAAAGAGTCTCAGGACCCACAAACTTACAATCCCTTCTCCATCCTCTCTGTTGGACTACAAGTAACGTTATCGGTTAAACGGGTAGTTGTCCACGTATCTCTTCTGTATCACCCAGTAACGGACCGTGTGTCACCTTCGGTGAGAATCAACAGACGTGTCGTCCATGAGAGACATAGAAGGGTTAAAACAAACCTTTTTATCAAAGGGTCGGGTCCACTATTTACCACTACCCTGGATTGGGATACCAAAATAAGGGTAAGACAAACAGTTTGTGTACTTAAGGGTCCTACGAATTTCCCTCCTTCGACGGCACAGAGGATCGAGGTCTGTTACGTTGAAACCTCAGACGGTCTTCACGAGTTCTTTCTAAACCAAAAGGACTAATTGTCCCATCTTCTACGTCTATCAGGATAAGGAGATACATCGAAGGGTAGAACTTGTATCGGTACTTCGGACCCCAGACCCCAAAAACAACAAGTCAGTGATTCAGCACAGCCTGAGAAACACTGGTTTACCTGACGTCGTACGGTCGGAGAAGACAGAGATGATAGAGGACCGTAAACAAGTCTAAGTACAGATAACTCGACTACTACGATAGATTGGTAGAACAGGAAATGGAGAGGGAAGAGGAAAACGGAAGTTAGAAAGGGTAGTAGTCCCAGAAAAGGTTACTCAGTCGAGAAACGTAGTCCACCGGTTTCATGACCTCGAAGTGGAAGTCTTAACACGTACGAAACAGTGAGTCAGCACAGACTGAGAAACACTGGGATACCTGACATCGGACGGTCCGAGGAGACAGGTACCCTAAAGGGTCCGTTCTTATGACCTCACCCAACGGCAAAGGAAGAGGTCCCCTAAAAAGGACTGGGTCCCTAGTGTGGACCCGGAGGACGTAACGTCCACCTAAGAAATGGCAGACTCGGTTGAGTCCTAGTCAGGAAGGTTACTTATGAGTCCCAACTAAAGGAAATCCTAACTGATCAAACTAGAGGAACGACACGTTCCCTGAGAATACTCAGAGGAGGTCGATGTCATCGGTAGACCATCGGTATGTCCTTTCTCGATAACATAATTTCCGTCCTCTCTTTAGTCTCTCGTCCTTGTCTCCGTTCCATAACGGAGTGTTATAGCACCTCGGGACGTGGTAGGAACCCGACGGAAAGTAACCTGAGGAGGAATGTCCTTTCTTAATTTTTCGAAATAGTACAGACCATGACAATGAGAAGACGACAAACAAGGGCTTTTTTTTAAGGAGGAGAAAAAATGGAAAAGAGACCTACACGTTTAAGTAAAGCAACATAGTTTCTATTAAATACATAAAGTGGATCTTATTACAGACCGAGTATCACCCGTGAGACATTCAGTGACAAGAAGGACTAAGACGAAAAAGACCAGGAACTCTGAGTCTAGGATTAAGAGAACATGGTAGTGTCAAAGTTAATAGACTCAGTTACGAAATTATTACTTGGTGTAATTCACTTTCACTTTCAACAAGTAACCACAGACTGAGAAACGTTAGGGTACCTGATATGTCAGGTACCTTAAGAGGTCCGGTCTTATGTCATCACCCATCGGAAAAGGAAGAGGCCCCCTAGAAGGTTTGGGTCCTTATCTTGGGTCCAGAGAGAGTAACGTCCGTCTAAGAAAAGGTCAACTCGGTGGTCCCTTCGGGTTACTTGATGTGTTCCAACGGATCTTACGTACCACTTTATAGAGAAAAAAGACTTATAGAGAGGAAGAAATGATATAATATTTGAGAACTCTCCCACTTTATATAGTCTCAAAAAGGGGTTGTTATAACATAAACCAGTTTAGATTCTACGGTTTTAGTGACGTCTACTACTAACGTCGGTACTTTAATTTTCTGCGAATGAGGAACCTTCTTTTCAATACTGGTTGGATCTATCGTATAAGTTTTCGTCTCTGTAATAAAACGGCTGATTCCAGGCAGATCAGTTCCGATACCAAAAAGGTCACCAGTACATACCTACACTCTCAACCTGACACTTCTTCCGACTCGCGGTTTCTTAACTACGAAAACTTGACACCACAACCTCTTCTGAGAACTCTCAGGGAACCTGACGTTCCTCTAGGTTGGTCAGGTAAGACTTCNACTACGATTTCGACTTTGAGGTCATGAAACCGGTGGAGTACGCTTCTCAACTGAGTAACCTTTACTGAAACTACGACCCTCCCTAACCCCCGTCCTCCTCTTCCCCTGCTGCCTCCTACTCTACCGACCTACCGTAGTACCTGAGTTACCTGTACTCAGACTCACCTGAGGCCCTCTACCACTACCTGTCCCTCCGGACCGTACGACGCTAAGTACCCCAGCGTCTCAGCCTGTGCTGACTCACTGACTTGACTTGACTTTCTTTTCTCTACTGTGTAAACTTCACCCTTAGTTTCGTCTTCATCGCCGATGGTTCGATACCTNTACTCAGACTCACCTGAGGCCCTCTACCACTACCTGTCCCTCCGGACCGTACGACGCTAAGTACCCCAGCGTCTCAGCCTGTGCTGACTCGCTGACTTGACTTGACTTTCTTTTCTCTACTGTGTAAACTTCACCCTTAGTTTCGTCTTCATCGCCGATGGTTCGATACCTACCCCCTCTTTAGGTTCCTCTGGGACTCTTCAGCCATTACTCGTCCCGGGATACACCGAGACCCCGTGTTCCGGAAAGACACAGGGGGTAAAGAGACTAATGTCCTTTTTCGGAAGTAAGTCAGAGGTGTTGGAAGGGACTTAAGGTCCCAGTTCTGAGTTCGTCAGTGATAAATCACTTCCCTCCCTTACCCTTTGGTTCCTTTTTGTCAGTTCTCCTTGTTATCACGTCGGAACCTGTTCCATCACCAAGGGGTAGTTCTCTATTTGTGTTGTCATAGAAACTCGACAAGACAGCTACGACTTTGGGGGAGGTCCACCCTCTTCAATTCTAAATAGGTATCATTCGACGGGTGTTCGTACATCTGGGGTCTGGTCAACTTGGACTTTCAGCTACTACGACTGAGGAAGAGTGGAGTGGTGGGTGGGTAGTCTTTTTACTGATGCTCGTCTGGTACGGGAGAAACTTGAAAATGTTATTTTGAAGAATGACAGGAGAGGTTCAACCCTGTGTACCAAAACTCCCGTACTCAGGTGTACGGGGTAAATGGACCGTTTCGTTAATTCGATAAGAAAAAAACACAAGTCTGCAAGTCAGTACAGAATGAGAGACGTTGGGGTACCTGATATTGGACTGTCCGAGGAGACAAGTACCCTAAGAGGTCCGTTCTTGTAACTCACACAACGGTAAAGGAGGAGGTCCCCTACCTCACTGGGTCACTAACTTGGGGATAGAGAACGTAACCGTCCGTCTAAGAAATGGTGGTCGTGGTGGAAGTGGGTTTTAAGACAGAAGTTCTAAATTAAGTCAAAGGTTCATGTCTCCGACCTAAGTAGAAGTGACACTTCGGGACAATTTCGATCTCAGAGACTCCTCTACCCACATTGAGGACCTCCAGTCCTGTCCCTCTTCCAAGACCTCTCTTTTCGACTTCGTGTCCTACGACTTTTCTTGTAGAACAGTGGTACTCCTCCCTCCCTTTGTCCACATCACACACTGTGACAGTGTACACACAAGAAATTTCTCTTTTTCTACTCTGTGTCCCGGTGGTTACCTATACCGACTTACACTGAGGGGGATCTTCCGTAGTAACGATGAGCCGACGTAAACCAATTGGACACAAGATGACCCTACAGGGTCCATCGGATCACCATTTCTTAACCGACCGTTACGTCCTCTACGTCCTCGGTGTCCAAGTCAGGGACCCCACCCTTCTAGTGGACCTCTTCCTTTACCGTTGAGTGAGGTCATAAGAATGGACCCTTTAGGGTACCTGTCTCCTCGGATCGTCCGATGGCAGGTACCCCAGCGTTTCTCATACCTGGAGCGACTACTCCATAGTGACTTAATGTAAATCATGTTAGTACATTACTCGAGTAGGACTCCCGACCTTGGTGTCTTATTTTCAGAAAACAGTCCAGAAAGAAGGATCTTCAGGAGAGTAAACCTTAATAATTACAAACCTTTTACTAACCCACACGGGGGAGGGCTCCTCCCTTCGAGAACCAGTGTTCTCTCGTCTTCTGACTTTTTAAGTAAGTAACTCAGACACGGGTAACTTAAGTGGGGAAACTTTTGGAGTCCCCCGACTCATATTAATTTGTTGTAATTAATTTTATGATTTCTTATCTTTTCCCGTTAGCCGTCCTCCCTGTTACCTTGTTGTAGTTTCTCTACCTTTTATTGTTTTTATCGTCGTTAGTGATACGTAATTTCGGGTCCTCCAACTGTCGAGTCAACCTCGTGGAAGTCTCTTTTCAAAGTACCTGTTGTCGGGACTCACACTGTCCTTTGTACCGCCGTCCTTTCTTCCCTGGGTCCCCACTTGGATTCCCGAGGAAAAGAAAAGGTGTCTATGGGTTCTCCGAGTCTGAACACGTCTAGTATTAATTCGTGACTTTGTCCTAACAGAATTTTCAAAGATGCTTGTGTCTTGTATGGTGACAGAAACACCAAATTATACAGTGACGTCAGAGTCACAAAATCCAACATAAAGTTTTCTTCTTAAGGTCGTAGAACGATTTAATATCTTACTAAGAGTGTGTACTTAAAGAAGTCGAGTTGGAGACAATCTATATTTTTATTTCGTCGACTTAGGTGGTAGTCATCACCACACCAAGGTCGAATTCCACACGTATCAACGAGTCGACTCGTACTGAGACGTTGTGCTACCTGTCGTCAGGCGGTCAGAAGAGATAGGTACTCTAAGAGGTCCGTTCTTATGACCTCACCCAACGGTAAAGGAGGAGACCCCCTAGAAGGACTGGGTCCCTAGTTTGGATATAGAGAACGTAGAGGACATAACCGTCTGTCTAAAAAACCGTGACTCTGTGGACCCTTCAGGGAAGATAAAAGAGTTTCCACCGGATAAACACTTCTGTAAACACCAGTTCCATGAAAGTAAAGACCTATACAAGAGGGATGGTAGACTCTTATTTTTAACTAGAAAATTTTGGTCTAGAATCTTTGATTAAAACAATACTCATTTTACTTATTTGTTGTTGTTGTTTGTTTTCCTTTACGAAGATCATAAATGTAAAATTTGCTCAAAGAAGGAGATCTTCTGACGAACCTCCTCTATAAAAATTAAAAAAAATTTATTGAAAATATCACAAAAAAGGTCAACGATTCAACTCTGGACTAAGTGTGAAGACTAAGACGAGTAACCTACCCTCTTTCCCCTTATCTTTACCACCGATTAACGTCTTCTCGGTGAAGGCTCTTCGGTGTCACCCGTCTAACCCCTCGTCCCTCCCCTTCGTCTACGGAGACTAAGTGTTACTTCCCCTCTAAACGAGGAGGAAGAAGAGACCGAACACGGAAACCAAACACAGTAAAAGTGGGGGTTGGTCCCACGCAAAAGTATGAATGAAACACAAATCTTTTGCTGTATAAGTTTCCTACTTCGACGGGAAGTGTAATTATTTTGACTACTTCTAAAATTTTTCTCTTTACATCCATGTAGTCTGTAGTGAAACGGTCGTTTCAGACGTATCAGTTTCGATACCAAAAAGGTTATCAGTACATACCTACACTCTCCATCTGGTATTTCCGACTCGTGGTTTCTTAACTATGAAAACTTGACACCACGACCTCTTCTGAGAACTCTCAGGGAACCTGTCATTCCTCTAGCTTGGCAAGTTGGGATTTCCTGTAGTTGGGACTTATAAGTGAAC
This sequence comes from Capra ibex, assembly GCA_006410555.1. Lineage (NCBI taxonomy): Eukaryota > Metazoa > Chordata > Mammalia > Artiodactyla > Bovidae > Capra > Capra ibex. The sequence goes on from SJYO01035449.1 coordinate 699,619, forward strand.
CTTCCTGACTACGACTTTGACTTTGAGGTTATGAAACCGGTGGACTACGTTTCTCGGTTGAGGAACCTTTTCTGGGACTACGACCCTTTCTGTCCCGTCCTCCTCTTCTGTCGTCGTCTTCTATTCTACCAACCTACCGTAGTGGTTGAGTTATCTGTACTTAGACTCGTTTGAGGTCCTCAATCACCTCCTGTCTCCTCGGACCTCCCGACATCAGGTACTCCAGCGTTTCTCAATCTGGATCACTGACTTGTTGTTATTGTCTGATTACCAAAGTTGAAGTCACTGAAGAACGTAGTGATTCGGTATAGACAAAGGACTCGAGGTTTACGACTGAGTTGAAGTAGACCTCCCAGAGTCTCAGTCGTACTGTGCCTAGTTTGAGTCGAACGCGGTCTGAGTGTCAGTGGTTTACAGAGGTTCATAGAGTGGAAAAAGTCACCAACACTGGTGATTACATCGGGTCTTTGACCCTTTAGAGGAAGGAGAAATCAGTTAGGTGAGTTCATTCTCCAGTTTCGTTGAGATGGAGACTTTCTAAAGAGTCTCTGTAGGAACAGGAAGTGATGACGAGGACGATTCCAACCCGCAGGTGTAGGAGTGTACGTACGTTCGTTGTGTCAGAACTGAAAGGACGTACTTCCACACATGTTCTCTTCGGATGAGAGACGGGGGATTTAGACTCGACCGTAACACTGAATAGAGTTAGCTACCTACGTCGTTTTCAGTGAGGGAGGTGACCCGGAGTCCCTAGGTGTAAAGACGAGAAACGGTGGACCTCACGAGGGAGCCCTTCCGTAAGAAGACTTTAGTGACAGACGACGTCTTAAGACTTGATCGTGGAGGGGTGACCTCTCTCTTCCCGGTGTTTCTCCTCACGACTTCCCGGTCTAGGGAACATCTGTTCAAGTTGGTGGTCGGCTTCACATTTGTCACGGTCACCTCACCTAGAAAGGTCGGGTCGGGACGGACCTAGGGGCTGAGAGTCGTTGTCCTCCTTTACTTCCCTGAACACAAGTAGGTCCTCCAAACCCCATTAGACAATATGTCTTTATATACTATTTCTGTCAAGTCCATGGAGATCAGGGAGATGAGATCTGGGAACCGGTGGTCGTGACACGAGGACTTAAATCTCTCGTTAGGGTAGGGACAGAAAGGATGTCTTGGTTACGGTTGGTATAAGTCGGGAAATGACTTATTTGAAGAGTTCGTTAGGGAAGAGGGACCGGGTCAAAGTCGAGAATAGTGAGGAAGGAAGTGTACGGGTCGAATGAGTACTGGGGTCTGTAAGTGCAGGAACACGTTGAATAGAGCACTAGGACGTAGGACGACTACCAGAAGGAAGTAGTGTTACGACGGTCTACCTTTCAAGTCAAGGAGACACTTCGGAGCCTCCCTCCCGGTATCGAGGAGGGAATGGGTCGGGGAAGTTATCGAGACGGACAAGACCCGGAAGAGAGTCTAGACTTACATGTAACCTTAGTGGTCTCGTCTGACCTTTAGACAACGTTTGAAGAAAAAAGGAACACTGGACAGTATAGGGAGAGAATTACCACAGAAGACATCTTCTCTTTGCGAATTAAAATCACATCATACATAACCCAACCCGAAGGGTCCACCGCGATCACCATTTCTTGGGTGAAAACTTACGCCCTCTGTATTCTGTACCCAAGTTAGGGACACAGCCCTTCTAGGGGACCTTCTCCTGTACCGATGAGTGAGGTCATAAGAACGGACTTTTTAGGGTACCTGTCTCCTCGGACCGTCCGATGTCAGGTATTCCAGCGTTTCGTAGTCTGTACTGACTTTACTGAATCGTATCATCTCGTGTATATAACCCAACAATTAATCGAAAATCACCACAAATCGAAAGAGAGAGAAGATTGTGTATTCCTTTTTCACACCAGTGCGACAGAGGATTTTAGCCACCTCGATAAAGAGTAGAAATATAAACTGAGTCAATAAAAAAGTTTCACATTTTGGTTACAAACTATGAGTATGTGTAAACGGTCTAAATAAAATATTTATAGGAAAAGGTATGTATATTGTGACGGTATAGTGTTTAAGTCATTTCTCTTTGACGTAAAACTAAATACTGGAACAAAAATATTATAATATTTTACCTATTTAATTTATGTAATCAAGACGTAGTAAAGTTAGGACTAAACTGACAAAAATAATAGACAGGACGTTCTACCCAAGATATTAAAAAAGGGGGTGACCATAAAATTATCAGGAACTTTAAGAATAATCGTACAAACTAACTTGACTTTTTTTTAGTCTACAATAGAATTGTCTGTCATTCTTGATGGACTGACTAACCAAAATGTCACTCCTAATCGAAACGATTCTTCAACTATACCGTCTGTAAAATATATATAAATTATTTTGTTTGAATATCAAGGTTCAAAACTAATTTGATATAAGTTTATGCACTATTATTTTTTCGTGATATAGTCTTTTCTAACAAAATCGTTTTCACCTTCCGGTAATTGTTTGTCATACAATAAAAAGGGTTGTTAAAATTTTGATATAGACTAATTTGTTGTACCTAAGAATTATTAAATATTATAATATTTACAGAAAAGACATATGAAAGGTCATTGACTTTTTCACTTACTGAGATTTACCTATTCTTAAGGTAAAGGTTCGGTCCACCAAGGATTATGAAATAAAAATTATTTTAACTTTCAGTAGAACTACTATTTAGTCACACTTAAAACCCTTTATTGAGTTTTCCGTAAGTTTCATAATTCGTTGTCACTGTATTATTTCAAGATAAAGACATATTAAAAAATATACTTCTTCAAAAGAGTCACAAAGGTAGATAATTTTTTTTTTTTCATCTTTGTTTTATCTACGGACTGAGGTAAAGTGACGGATGTTTTTAGTGTAAGTGTGTCTCTATATTCTTTATTAACCCTTTTGGATTAAGAAGAGTAATTATTCATGTAAAGGTTATTTTTAACGAATATAAATTAATAGTAATCATTTGTTTATTTCCATGTAATCATCTACGGTCCCCGTTCCCCTTTACCTCTATCCCTCCCCTCTACCCCTCCCTGTCTCGAAGTCAAGTCCTTCCTCTTTTTAAGTCCTTTACCTACGACCACTCTCAACGTCTCGTTAACCCGCATGAATCACGGTGACTTGACGTGTCAATTTATACCAATTTTATCATACAAATATAATACATTGAAAATGGTGTTTTTTTAAAAAAAATTAGACACCTTCTTCATTTTAATTTTACACCTAAACACCTAATTTTTTTTTGTACTTTAAAATTTTACGACTCTTTGCCTTAAGTACATAAAGTACCTAAAGACATTCACTTACTTCCCTCAAAAGTATAGAAGAACCGTGTTAATGTCGGACTTAAAATACCGAGTACGGGAATGTAACTTTTCCTCTATTTGTGTGAACCTTAAAAATTCAGTTTTTGTTGTCTTTCTGTTTTTGTTTTGAAACAGAACTCCGTAAACTAAGTTCAATTTGACTTATACTGTAAAACCCTATTATCAAAAACCAATAAAATAAATTTTGTAAATACAAGTAGTTTCTCTTTACGGTCCTTATTTTTTACCATGGTGATTTTATGTAAAAAGAACGACTGTAAATTTTTTATTTTCATTATACAAATTTTCCTACCTTTCTGTTCGATATCTGACCCTCTTTTGTAAACGTTTAATGTTAGACTGTTTTCTAAAGGTAGGTTTCATATGTTTATTGAGAGTTTTGAGTTGTGATTCTTTAGATTTCAGACGTCAAACCAATCAGTATTACATACTTACGACTAAATACAAGACTCTTTATATAGTTCCAATACTTTATACAATTGTTTTCCTCTTTGACCCATTCTAAATATTCCGTTGAAAGACATGATAAAGACGTTGAAAAAACATTTAGACAAAAAAAAGGTTTTATTTCACATTCTTTTGAGTTGTATTTCCTTTATGTGTTGATTTAAATTTTTAACCACTTTCTGAATCTATCTGTGAAACGGTTTCTTCTATATATCCCTTATTTATACGTATAGTTTTCCCTAATGCTTGTAGTCACTTTTATTATCTTTTTGATTCCTGAAACTTTTAAGAGAGGAGGTAAAGAGGTAATTCCATTGTTCTTGTGTCCGTTTTTAACGGATTCAGTTGAAAAATTAATAAAAAAATTAAAAAATAAAAATGAAATAAAATGAAATGTTATGACATAACCAAAACGGTATGTAACTGTACTTAGGTGGTGCCCACATGTACGCAAGGGTTTGTACTTGGGGGGAGGGTGGAGGGAGGGGTATTGTAAAGAGACCCAGTAGGGGTACGTGGTCGGGGTTCGTACGACATAGGACGTAGCCTGTATCTGACCGCTAATCTAAGAATGTACTATCATATGTACAAAGTTACGGTAAGAGGGTTTATTAAGGTGGGAGAGGGAGAGGGAGACTCAGGTTTTCAGACGATATGTGTAGACACAGAAAAAACGACAGAACGTATGTCCCAGTAGTAACGGTAGAAAGATTTAAGGTATATATACACAATCATATGACATAACCACAAAAAGAAAGAACGAATGAAGTGAGACAGTTGAAAAATTTTTGAGATTAAAATTGATATTCAAACGTTGTTAGATTTCTTATAAATAAAGAAATTAAATAAAAAATCTTTCTCGACCTAAAGTCATTCTTATCGTTTAAAACACTGTAAATTGAACGGGTAAATTGAGTGTGGAGGGATAAGGAGGTGAAGTCAAGTTTCACGTGAACTTTTGGTCGTTGGACGTTGGTAGTGTCAAAATCTCTGATTTATTACGTGAAAATTTATTGTGTACTTAGTTTCTTCTTCAAAGTTCTCTTTAGATTTGTATAAAACTGGATTCACTTTTCCGTTGAATATTTTTAAACGTACTATGTCATTTTCGTCATGAACCCCGTCCCCGTCAAATGGCATGACTTACGTATGTGATCGTTCCTACTTTGTTTCTAGATTTTAGTCAGTAGACTCAAAAATAGGATTCTGAGATCTTTCTTCTCCTTAACTTAGAGTTCGCTCGTCTTCCTTTATTCGTAGTTTTTAATCTCGTCCTTAGGTACCTTAATTTTTGACCTTTAACTATCTCTTTTTATTATTTTAGTTTTAGGCCGAGAAACTTTCTAGTCATTTTAACTATTTAGAGATCAGTTCGACTTTTCTTTCTTCTGTGTTTAATAATTATTATAGGTTTTACTTCCTCCCCAAGTAGTGATGACTAAGGTCCCTGTGACTTTCCTATGACTCCCTTATGATTGGAAAAGACGGTTACGTCCTCTGTGTCCTGTGTACCCAAGCTAGGGACCTTCTAGGGACCTCTTTCTTTCCTATTGAGTGAGGTCATAAGAACGGACCCTTTAGGGTGTCTGTCTTCTCACATCACCGCCCGAAGTGAGGTATCACAACTTCTCAGCCTGTACTGGTTCGTGTTGGAAAGACTTGTTGAACTTATCATGTCCACTTTACGTTGTTAAGGAACTTTATGTGTTTGACGGTTTTGTGTGTGTTCCTTTTTATCTCATATACTTGTCCAGATCCAGATAAAGATTTCAACTTAGTTATTAATTTAAAGGTTTTATCTTTCGTGGTCGGGTCTACCGTAGAAACTACTTATGACGATTTGCAAATTCCTTCTTTTCAATGGTAAAGAGTTGATAGAGTAGGTCTTTGATCTCTTCCTCTTTTGTGTAGGAATGAGATACGTCGGATGTAATTGGATTATGGTTTTGATCTGTTTCTGTAGTGTTCCTTCTTTTTGACGTCAGGTTATAGAGAGTACGTGTGACTACGCTTTTATTGTCGTTTGACTTAACCATTACTCTACCTCGTCCTGGGATACCAGGAACGGGGTGTACAGGAGGTGGACGGAAAACAGAGACCTTTTTGAAATCAGTTTCCTATTTAAATTAGTCTCATCACTCTTTTGAGTCTTCGTTTCCTTTTCTCAGATTTATTATCAAATCAGTAATTCGTTTCAGTTCCTGGAAATCGAGGAGAAGTTCCCGATATCTTTTACAAGGTTCGGTATCAGACACTCGACAGAATGTCTATGATTTGAGGGGTGGTTCACCTTCTTCAATTGATATACTACTGGTCTTACATCGGTACTGTATTCGACGGTGCTAAGACTCTTTTAGGATCTCTTATTTCTTTGGACGATCTTGATTATTTACATAAGTCTTTTCAACGTCCTATGGTCAGGTTGTACACTTTCACAATCAACGAATTAACACAGGTTAAGAAACGTTGGGGTACCTGACATGACAGGTACCTTAAGAGGTCCGTTCTTATCACCTCATCTAAGTAAAGGAAGAGGTCCCCTAGAAGGGTTTGGTCCCTAACTTGGGTCCAGAGGGTATATCGTCCGTCTAAGAAATGGTAGACTCGGTGGTCCCTTCAGGTCTGGTTATATGTTTTTGGATCATGTAAAGACATGTGAACGTTGCTTACTTGGTTTTTATTTAAATTCTTCTATAGAGATAAATGTTATCGTAGTTTTTCTTACTTTATGAATCCTCACTTAAACTGTTTCCTTTACTTTATACATATGAGATTTTGTTGTTTTATATCAACTTTCTTTACTTTCCTCTAGGTTTCTTTAACTTTCCGTAGGGTATATTGTGTCCTTGGTTTGACTAGAGACTAAAGTTTCGTTAAGGACAGGTTTAGAGTCCACTGAAGAAATACATTTAATTGTTCGAGAAGAACTTAAATAATCCCTTAACGTTTATTGGGTCTCGTCGGTTTTGTTAAAACTTTTTCTTCTTGTTCCATCCTCTTGAGTAAGGTTAAGGTTAAAGTTTTGAATGATGTTTCGTTGTCATTAGTTCTCTTACACCCATGTTTTATCCGTATGTCAAGTCATCTTATCTTGACTCTCAGATCTATACAAGGTCCCGGAGGACCAAATATCAGATACCCTTGAACTCATCTTAAACATGATAACGAAGTACTTTTAACATATTCAGAATTAGTACAACTTAACTAAGTACCCTGAAAAGTCCAGATGATATAGAAAGAAGAAAAGATCAGTAAGATAATTAAAGACTCTCGAACTATAACTTTGAGGTTGATTTTTAGAATTAAATAGATGGATTTTTATTGACATTATATATCACCTTATATATTACCTAACTTCCGTCTTCCTATTCTCCCGTTGTGTTTTACTTTACCAACCTACCGTAGTGACTAAGGTACCTGTCCTTGAACCCGTTTCAGACCCTCTACCACTCCCGGTACCTCCGGACCGTACGTCGTCAGGTACCCCAGTGTTTCTCAGTCTGTACTGAACCACTGACTTGTACGTGTGTGTATCATGTTGATATCCATTGAAACAAGACATAAAAGGTTCAGAGGACATTTACACAATAATATGAAACCATTAAATTTTCTATTTTTTCTTTCTTTTTTTTCTTAACTCTCAGGTCTTTATAGTTATATAGGTATACAGATGATTATAAACAGTTCTGACGGTCCTGTTAAGTGACCCCCCCTTTTGGTAGAAGATTCATTAGTGGAGATTGTGGAGCGTACGACTATGATCTGAAAATAATTCATTCAGATTATTCGCTGACTTATTCTTCGTATACCGAAGAGTGACGTCAGTAAGACCTGTCACTAACGAAACAAAAACAAAAGTTTTTAATTTTTTACGTGTCGTTTGGAACCTTAAAAACTTTGACCTTCCCTGGATGCAATAGTGTATTCTTGAATAGAAACGTAAAACGTCGATTTCTTGTGACACTAAACGAGTTCCTGTGTGTTTATTGAACATTGACCCTTTTCATGACTGATCGGTCCAAAGGACGGAGAGTTAAGACCCAAGAAAGGTAGATTACTCCGACACAAAGATTCAATGCAGAGAAGATACTTCTATACTTCTTTTACTGCTTGGTTCCGGTATATAGTCTCACTGATTTGTGTGTGTCTGTGTGTGGGTTGTGTCGAACAAAAGACATAATACTCTTTCTAGGAAAAGAATAAATTTTGTACGTGTTTAGACTTTTCTATAAAATTCTTCTGGTAATTACCAGAATCTTTTTTTCCTTAACTAAATAAGTTTTACATTGAGTTATAAGGTAAACTTAAGTACGGAGTAAACACATCTTCGACGGATCTGAACTAAAAAGATAATCAGTATTCTAGTAAACCTGGTGTCCAAGTCAAGATAGGTAAAGATCAAATAGGGGAGGTTCAGACACGAAGTACCACGTGAAGATTCTGATCTCAACACAGTTTTCGTCTGCCCTCGTCACGGGTACGGTGCCTACAAACATTAAAATCCGGTAGTCAAAATGGGACATAACTGTCGACGACGACGACGACGACGATTTAGTGAAGTCAGCACAGACTGAGACACGTTGGGGTCTCTACCGTCGGGTGGTCCGAAGGGACAGGGACCCTAAGAGGTCCGTTCTTGTGACCTCACCCAACGGTAAAGAAAGAGGTTACGTACTTTCACTTTTCACTTTCACTTCAACGAGTCAACACAGACTGAGAAGCGCTGGGGTACCTGACGTCGGATGGTCCGAGGAGGTAGGTACCCTAAAAGGTCCGTTCTCATGACCTCACCCCACGGATCGTCTCTCACAATTTTCTGTAGAAGGGAGGGAGGGAGGGAGAGACAGGAGAGAGGGAGAGAGAAAAAAAAAGGAAGGAAGGAACAAAAGAATTGTATGTCACCCAGTGGAGTAAGAACATTTTCCGATTTCATTATGTTTTAATGTTTCGTATTTTACACTGATATGGAAAGGTTTGTGAGGACGTCAGGAGGGACCTCTATCGTTGACAAGTATCAAGCCACCCAACAGGATAAGGTATCAGAAAGAGAAATAAGAAAAAGTAGATATACTTACATTTATACTTGTATAAATTAATTTTCCCCTAGTGTGAGATATGTGATAACTACAACACATATTTTATCTATTGATTACTCTGGGATGACATGTCGTGTCCCTTGTTATGAGTCATGAGACACAAGTGGAGTTACCCTTCCTTTAGGTCTTTTCTCCCCTATATACATATCGACTAAGTATGTCTTCTTTGATCGTGTTGTAACATTTCGTTGATAAGAGGTTATTTTTAATTAAAATTTCTTGTTTTTATTTTATTTTGTATTTGAGAAATTGTAGTGTCATTATGGTAATATGGAATTTTTAATTTCTTTATATACCTATAGTAGATTTTCTTTACCTCAGTGTGAGATGTATAACAGGACGAAAGAATTATTATTAAACTCTAATATACTTAGTAGTGTGTAACCGAAAGGACCACCGAATCGTCATTTCTTTGGTGGACGGTTACGTCCTCTGGACCCAGGGTAGGGATCCAGTCCTCCTAGGGGACTTCTTCCTTTATCGTCAGGTGGGGTTGTAAGAACGGACCCTTTAGGGTACCTGTCTCCTCGGACCGTCCGATGTCAGTGGTGTGTAACAGTACGGAGTAAGAAAAAAATTCACGGTGTACTATTGTAACGTTATGAATTCACGTCCATACATTCCTAGATAAATTTCACGAAAGGTCCCCTGTCAGGATTCTACCGTCTCCTTATCCTACCCCTCTGGTGAAAGAGGGGGTGTTTAAGTAGTTTTCTTGTAAAGTTGCGACTCATTTAAGGTGTTTTGTTGAAGACTTACGACTGTCTCCTGTAGTCCGTGGGTCTTTTCGTCGAGTAACAGAAGCTTTTGTCTATCCTTTTTTATATTTTCTGTATTTTCTCTGTTTTCTCCATCCCTCCCTCGAGGCAGGGCCCTTCCCTCAGAATTTTTCTCTCCAAAGGTTTGTGGTCCTTTGTGAGAGTGACGGCTCAGACACCTCTCGGAACCTTCGTGTCTCCCGTTGTGTTGTCCCTCCTCTTTATTTATTTATTTTGGGTGTCTAATGCTCGGGTTACTATTGAGGGGTCGCCTCTTCGTCGCGTCTGTGGACGCAGGTGGCGATCGTTCACCCCCGACCCGTCCCTCCACACCCGACGTGACGAAAAATTCCTAGCCCGGGCTTACGGGGTTCACATTGGTCTCGCTTGATTGAACCCGATCGTTTGGTCTGACACCCTATCCATGGTGCGCTTTTCGAGATTGTATTCTGTGGTGGTCCTGGTACACGTATCTTGTTTCCTGCCTTGTCTTAATCGACCGACGTCTGGTAGGGGGAGGCCAGTCGGTCTCGACCTTCCCGGTCTTCCCCTGTTATCGTCGGGGTCTCTCTGTAATTGATGGTTTGACGTTTGTCCGAAGAAACGATTGATTCTGAAGAACCCCAAGACCTGTCAGTAGTAGGTGGACTCTTCCACGCGGTCAACATGTGGGTCTTTTGACTCGTCGTCCCTACCCTCTCCGCTATTCAGCGTCGCTCGTGCGAGTGGTTTGTGGACTCGATGAGCCTGGACCCTTCCCGTGTTTTGTGTCCGGGAGGAACACAGTCCCACCTTTTGTCTGTGACTTCTCTGGTCGTTTGTCTTCTTCGATTTTGCCTCCCTTGGCGGAACCTTCACTGTCCACGTTATCTAATTTTGGGACAGCAATCATGTCTGATGTATCCTTCCCCGGATATCTAGAACTCTTTATATTCGGCCTGGTTCCTTGATAGGCTTTTACTTGACTGATTTGTAACGGGTGTTGTTGTCCTCTCTTTCAGGATCTATATAGAAATGATAAAAATACTAGTAAGAAAAAACAAAAGAGAAGAAAAGAAAAAGAAAAGAAATTTGTAAAAAATTAAAAATTCAGGAGATAATGAGGAAATTAAAAGTAAAAAGATTGGATGATAATTAAAAGGTTTTTTTTCTGGGTTAAAATTTCGTTTAAGTATATATAAAAAAATTATTAAGAACGCTGAGAAGAAGAAGAAGAGGAAAAGAAATTATAAAATAAAAACTTTTACGTTGGAGATGAGATCTAAAAATTAAAAACGAAAAACCATAAACAATAGTTAAAACATGGAAGTCTTTGGGTTAGAGGTCACGGATAAAAATGAACTCTCGTTCTAATGACCGAACTGACGAGAGAGGGATAAACCTGAGAGGTAAAGAGGTAGTCCAGCGGAGACAGAGGAGGGAGGGGGAAGAGAAGAGATGGGTTGAGACACTTAGAGATACACAAGGTCTGTCACCTCTTGTGAATCCCTTGACTAATGACCGACCTAGACAGAGAGAGGAAAAGTAAGGGGCGAATATAGGAGGACCGGTGGAGACAGTGGAAGGAGGGAGAGGAGAAGAGACATATTGATGTACTTCTAGTGACTCGCCAGGTCTGACATCTCGTGTGTATTCCTTCGCTAATGACCGATCGAACGAGAGAGGAGAAAGCTAAGGTGGAGTAGAGTAAGTCCAGTGGAGATTGGAGGGGGAGGGAGAAGAGAAGAGGTACATTGAGACACTTGGAGAGACACCCAGGGAGTGACACCTCTTTGAAAAGTTGAAATTGGATCTACAAAATAGTTGCCACGTCATCTCTTCCTCTTCAGAACTCTGATGACATTTTTATTTTGACTTTTGGTCTTCGTTCTCCGAATTCAGGTTTAGGACTTTTGTAGTCTCTTGAGGACTGAGGTCCCTTGTAATTAACTATCCTCGAGTAGTTTGTGGAGGTATGGATGTGACTGTGGTTCGTGGTGGGTTTCCGGTTGTTCGAGGTCTCGTTCTGTATGGTACGTTTAAGAGGTCACTGTGTCCTTGTGTCGGGACTCGAAGTTATATATCCGTCGAGTTTCAATGAGGTTTTGGTGACTGTGGAGTATTCAGTAATGACCTGTGAAGTAACGTGAGGTCTCTCTTCTTTAGGTCGAGGTGGGTGGTCTTGTGACTGTGTTCGAAGGGATTGGTTCTTTGGAACTGTTCGGTGACTATGTTGGGGTGGGTGTCGTTCCTTTGAGGTATTATTTCTCTTGAGATGTTTGACGGTCTTATGTCTTTCCGGTGGGTTTACATCGTTATATTTTTTCTACTTCTCTGTCTCCTTATGGGTCGTCCATTTCCTTGTCCTATTTATGGGTGGTTTGGTTTGTTTTCTCCTTCTCTATCCCTTAGATGGACTATTTCTAAAGGTTTATTATCACTGTTACTAGGTTTTAGAACTTTAGTTTTACCTTAGTGTCTATTTATCGAACTTCTGTTCCTAACTCTTCTACGTTCTTTCCAAATTGTTCCTGTATCTTGTTTAACTTTTTCTCAGTTATATATTACTTATTACGTTATTTACTCTAGTCTTTGTGAGACCTCCGTTGTTTATCATCTTATTACCTCCGACGACGACGACGATTCAGCGAAGTCAGCACAAGTTGAGACACGCTGGGGTATCTGACGTCGGGTGTTCCGAGGGGGCAGGGACCCTAAGAGGTCCGTTCTTGTGACCTCACCCAAGGGTAAAGGAAGAGGTTACGTACTTTCACTTTTCATTTTCACTTCAGAGAGTCAGTACAGGCTGAGAATCGCTTGGGCACCCGTCGTCAGATGGACCCAGGAGGTGTGTACCCTAAACGGTCCGGTCTCATAACCTCACCCCACGGTAACGGAAGAGGATCCTAATCACTTTATCTTCTATCTTACCATCTTTATTTACTTAGTCTCTCCTTTTTTCTTTTTGCTTAATTTTCTTTAATCCTGTTAGAGTCTCTGAAGGTCCTGTTTTACTTTGCGAGGTTAAAACTTAATATCCTCAGGGTCTTCTTCTTCACTTTTCTTCTCTCCGCTGTTTGTTTCCTCTTTTCCTTTCTATATTCGTAGACTTACGTCTCAAGGTTTCTTATCGTTCTTCGCTATTCTTCCGTAAGAAATCACTAGTGACGTTTCTTTATCTCCTTTTCTTGTCTTACTCTTTCCGTTCTCTAGAGAAGTTCTTTTAATGTCTATGGTTCCCTTGTAAAGTACGTTTCTACCCGAGTTATTTCCTGTCTTTACCAGACCTGGATTGTCTTCGTCTTCTATAATTCTTCTCCACCGTTCTTATGTGTCTTCTTGACATGTTTTTTCTCGAAGTACTGGGTCTATTATGCTACCACACTAGCGAGTAAATCTCGGTCTGTAGAACCTTACACTTCAGTTCACCCGGAATCTTTCGTAGTGATGCTTGTTTCGATCACCTCCACTACCTTAAGGTCACCTTTATATCGTTTAGGACTTTTTACTACGACACTGTCACGACGTCAGTTATACGGTCGTGTAAACCTTTTGAGTCGTCACAGGTCTCCTGACCTTTTCCAGGTTTCTTCCCGTTACGGTATCTTACGAGTTTGATGACGTGTTACGTGAGTAGCTTGTACGATCATTTCATTACGAGTTTTAAGAGGTTCGGACCGAAGTCGTTATGTACTTGGTACTTGAAGGACTACAAGTTCTACCAAAATCTTTTCCGTCTCCTTGGTCTCTAGTTTAACGGTTGTAGACGACCTAGTACCTTTCTCGTTCTCTCAAGGTCTTTTTGTAGATAAAGACGAAATAACTGATAACGTTTCGGAAACTGACACACCTAGTGTTCTTTGACACCTTTTAAGACTTTCTCTACCCTTATGGTCTGGTGGACTGGACGGAGAATTCTTTAGACATACGTCCAGTCCTTCGTTGTCAATCTTGACCTGTACCTTGTTGTCTGACCAAGGTTTATCCTTTTCCTCATGCAGTTCCGACAGATAACAGTGGGACGAATAAATTGAAGATACGTCTCATGTAGTACTCTTTGCGACCTGACCTTCTTTGTGTTCGACATTAGTTCTAACGACCCTCTTTATAGTTCTTGGAGTCTATACGTCTACTGTGGTGGGAATACCGTCTTTCACTTCTTGATTTTTCGGAGAACCACTTTCACTTTCTCCTCTCACTTTTTCAACCGAATTTCGAGTTGTAAGTCTTTTGCTTCTAGTACCGTAGACCAGGGTAGTGAAGTACCGTTTATCTACCCCTTTGTACCTTTGTCACAGTCTGAAATAAAAACCCCCGAGGTTTTAATGACGTCTACCATTAACGTCGGTACTTTAATTTTCTGAGAATGAGGAACCTTCTTTTCAATACTGGTTGGATCTATCGTATAAGTTTTTGTCTCTGTAATGAAACGGCTAATTCCAGATCAGTTCTGATACCAAAAAAGACACCAGTACATACCTACACTCTCAACCTGACGTTTCTTTCGACTCGCGACTTCTTGACTACGAAAACTTGACACCACAACCTCTTCTGAGAACTCTCAGGGAACCTAACGTTCCTCTAGGTTGGTTAGGTAAGACTTCCTCTAGTCGGGACCCTAAAGAAACCTACCTTACTACGATTCCGACTTTGAGATCATGAAACCCGTGAAGTACGCTTCTCAACTGAGTAACCTTTTCTGAGACTACGACCCTCCCTAACACCCGTCCTCCTCTTCCCCTGCTGTCATCTACTCTACCGACCCACCGTAATGACTGAGCTACCTGTACTCAGACTCACTTGAGGCCCTCAACCACTACCTGTCCTTCCGGACCACACGACGCTAAGTACCCCATCGTTTCTCAGCGTTTCTCAACCTGTGCTAACTCGCTGACTTGACTTGATATGACTCTTCTTCTTCTGTTTTTCTTTCTGGTACTCTTTTATGAACTCCTCTATTATCAACTTTTGAAGGGATTTTACCCCTTACTTTATTAGTGGGTTCAGGTTCTTTGGGTCTCTCAGGGTTTGTCCTATTTGGGTTCCTCTTTGTGGGGTTCTGTGTATAATTAGTTTAATCGTTTATAGTTTGTGTTTCTTGTTTATAATTTTCGTCGTTCCCTTTTTGTTGTTTATTGTGGGTTCCCCTAAGGGTAATTCAATTGCAGACTAGAAAGTTATCTTTGAGAAGTCCGGTCCTCCATTACCGTTCTGTATGAATTCACTACTTTCTTTTATTGGTTGTCAGGTCTAATGACATGGGTCGTTCCTAGAGTAAATTTATACTTCCTTTTTAGTTTTCGAAATGTCTGTTCGTTGTCGACTCTCTTAAGTCGTGGTGTTTTGGTCGAGAGGTTGTTTACGATCTCCTATAAGAGATCTGTCCTTTGTGTTTTTCCCACATATTTGGGCTTGGTTTTTGTTATTTCATTTACCGTTACCCTAGTATAAAGAGTTATTAATGGAATTTACATTTACCCAACTTACGGGGTTGGCTTTCTGTTTCTGACCGACTTACCTATGTTTTGGTTCTGGGGATATATACAACAGATGTTCTCTGGGTGGAGTTTTGTTCCCTGTGTATGTCTGACTTTCACTTCCCGACCTTTTTCTATAAAGTACGTTTATCTCTGGTTTTATTTCGTCCTCATCGTTATGAGTATAGTCTATTTTATCTGAAATTTTGTTTCCGACACTTTTCTCTGTTTCTTCCTGTGATGTATTACTAGTTTCCTAGTTAGGTTCTTCTTCTACATTGTTAATATTTATATATACGTGGGTTGTATCCTTGTGGTGTTATACATTCTGTTTACGATTGTTGATACTTTCCCCTTTAATTGTTATTGTGTTATTATCACCCTCTAAAATTATGGGGTGAGTGTGGATACCTATCTAGTTGACTTGTCTTTTAATTGTTTCTTTGTGTTTGAAATTTACTATGTTATCTCGTCAATCTGGATTAACTATAGATATCCTGAAAAGTGGGGTTTTGTTACTTAAAGTGGAAAAAGAGTTCACGTGTGCCTTGGAGAGGTCCTATCTAGTGTAGGACCCGGTATTTAGATCGGAACCATTTAAGTTTTTTTAACTCTAGTAAGGTTCGCAGAAAAGACTGGTGTTACGTCATTCTAATCTAGAGTTAATGTCCTCTTTTTGATAATTTTTAAGGTTGTATACCTCCGATTGTTGTGAGTAGACTTATTGGTTGTTTAGTGTCTTCTTTAGTTTTTTCTTTATTTTTATACGTATCCTTGCTTACTTTTACTTTTGTGTTGTTGGGTTTTGGAAAGCCTGTGACGGTTCGTCACGGTTCCCCTTCCAAGTATCGTTGTGTCCGTATGGAGTTCTTTGTTCTTTTTTCAGTTTTATTTATGGGATTGAGATGCGGATTTGGTTGATCTTTTCCTTCTTCACTTTTTGGGGTCCAATCATCTTCCTTTCTTTAGAATTTTAATCCCGTCTTTATGTACGTTTTCTTTGTTTTCTCTGGCATCGTTTTTAGTTGTTTCGGTTTTCGAACAAGAAACTCTCCTATTTATTTTATCTGTTTGGTGATTGGTCTGAGTAGTTCTTTGTTTCCCTCTTTTTAGTTTAGTTATTTTAATCTTTACTTTTACCTCTCTAGTGTTGTCTGTTGTATCTTTATGTTTCCTAGTAGTCTCTGATGATAGTCGTTAATATACGGTTATTTTACCTGTTGCACCTTCTTTACCTGTTTAAGAACCTTTTTATGTTGAAAGGTTTTGACTTGGTCCTTCTTTGTCTTTTAGTATTGTCTGGGTAGGGTTCGTGTCTTTAAGTCTTTAGAAGGTCGTTTGTTTTCGGGTCCAGGTCTGCCGAAGTGTCGACTTAAGATGGTTTTTAAAGCTCTTCTCGATTGTGGATAGGATGAGTTTGAGAAGGTCTTTTAACGTCTCCTTCCATTTGAAGGTTTGAGTAAGATACTCCGGCGGTAGTGGGATTATGGTTTTGGACTGTTTCTACGGTGTTTTTATCTTTTGATGTTCGGTTATAGTGACTACTTGTATCTACGTTTTTAGGACTTGTTTTAATATCGTTAGTCTTGGACTGTTGTGTAATTTTTCTAGTATGTGGTACTGGTTCACCCGAAATAGGGCCCCTACGTTCCTAAGAAGTTATCGGCGTTTAGTTAGTTACATTAAGTGGTATAATTGTTTAACTTTTTATTTTCGGTATACTAATAGAGTTACCTACGTCTCTTTCTGAAACTGTTTTAAGTTGTAGGCAAATACTATACTCCTTGTATGGAGTTGTATTATTTTCGATATACACTGTCTAGGTGTCGTTTGTAATAGGAATTACCACTTTTTAATTTTCGTAAAGGGGATTTAAGTCCTTGTTCTGTTACCACGGGTGAAAGTGGTGATGATAAGTTGCATCAAAACTTTCAAAACCGGTGTCGTCAGTCTCGTCCTTTTCTTTATGTTCCTTAGGTTTAACCTTTTCTTCTTCATTTTGGGAGTGACAAACGTTTTCTGTACTAGAAGATATATCTTTTGGGATTTCTGAGGTGGTCTTTTAATGATCTCGACTAGTTACTTATATCAGTTCAACGTCCTATATTTTAGTTGTGTGTCTTTGGGAACGTAAGGATATGTGATTATTACTCTTTTATCTCTTTAATTCCTTTGTTAAGGTAAGTGGTAACGTTGCCTTTTTATTTTATGAATCCTTATATAGATGGATTTCTTTGATTTCTGGATACATATCTTTTGATATTTTGTGATCACTTTCTTTAGTTTCTCCTACGATTATCTACCTCTTTATATGTTACAAGGACCTAGTCTTCTTAGTTATATCACTTTTACTCATATGATGAGTTTCGTTAGATATCTAAGTTACGTTAGGGATAGTTCGATGGTCGCCATAAAAAGTATCTCGATCTTGTTTATTAAAGTGTTATACATACCTTTATGTTTTTGGGAGCTTATCGGTTTCGTTAGAACTCTTTCTTCTCACCTTGACCTCCTTAGTTGGACGGACTGAAGTCCGAGATGATGTCTCGGTGTCAGTAGTTCTGTCATACCATGACCGTGTTTCTGTCTTTATATCTAGACACCTTGTTTTATCTTTCGGGTCTCTATTTAGGTGTGTGGATACCTGTGGAATAGAAGCTGTTTCCTCCGTTCTTATATGTTACCTCTTTTCTGTTAGAGAAATTGTTTACCACGACCCTTTTGACCAGTTGGTGAACATTTTCTTACTTTGGTCTTGTGAAAGATTGTGGTATGTGTTTTTATTTGAGTTTTACCCAATTTCTAGATTTGTATTCTGGTCTTTGATATTTTGAGGATCTCCTCTTGTATCCGTTTTGTGAGAGGCTGTATTTAGTGTCGTCCTAGGAGATACTGGGTGGAGGGTCTTATGATCTTTATTTTCGTTTTTATTTGTTTGCCCTAGATTAATTTTAAATTTCGAAGACGTGTTGTTTCCTTTGATATTCGTTCCACTTTTCTGTCGGAAGCCTTACCCTCTTTTATTATCGTTTACTTCGTTGACTGTTTGTTGATTAGAGTTTTTATATGTTCGTTGAGTACGTCGAGTTAAGGTCTTTTTATTTACTGGGTTAGTTTTTTACCAGGTTTCTTGATTTATCTGTAAAGAGGTCTCTTCTGTATGCCTACCGATTGTTTGTGTCCTTTTCTACGAGTTGTAGTGAGTAATAGTCTCTTTACGTTTAGTTTTGGTGTTACTCCATGGTAAAGTGTGGTCAGTCTCACCGACACTAGGTTTTCAGATGTTCGTTATTTACGACCTCTCCCACACCTCTTTTCCCTCAGGAGAATGTGACAACCACCCTTACGTTTGATCATGTCGGTGATACCTCTTCTCACACCACTAAGGAGTTTTTTGACCTTTATCTTAACGGAATACTGGGTCGTTAGGGTGAAGTCCCGTATGTGTGGCTCCTGTGGTTTTAACTTCCTCTGTGCACATGGGGTTACAAGTAGCGTCGTGACAAATATTATCGGTCCTGTACCTTCGTTGGATCTACGGGTTGTCGTCTGTTCACCCATTCTTTCGACACCATGTATATGTGTTACCTCATAGTGAGTCGGTAATTTTTCTTATGTAAACTTAGTCAAGATCACTCCACCTACTTGGACCTCGACTAATATGTCTCACTTCATTCGGTCTTTCTTTTTGTGGTTATGTCATATGATTGTGTATATACACCTTAAATCTTTCTGCCATTGCTATTGGGACATACGCTCTGTCGTTTTCTCTATGTCTACATATCTTGTCTGAAAACATGAGACACCCTCTCCCTCTCCCACCCTACTAAACGCTCTTACCGTAACTTTGTACATATTATAGTACATTCTTTGTTTAGTGGTCAGGTCCTACGAACCCCGACCACGTGACCCTACTGGGTCTCCCTACCATACCCCTACCTCCACCCTCCTCCCAAGTCCTACCCCTTGCACACATGTGGGCACCGCCTAAGTACAACTACATACCGTTTTGGTTATGTCATAACATTTCATTTCATTTATTTATTTATTTTACAAAAGGTAATAATTAAGTGAATTAGGAGTGTGATTCGGATACTTTATTTTAGAAGTACGAATTACATATCTACCCCTTTACCTCCTTCAATCCATCTAAAGGGGGTCCTGTGTACCGATGAATTCACCTCCTCTACTCTAAGTCAGAACCCGTCAGACCGTAGTCTCACAGTACGAAAAGTGACGATCCGTCGTAACGAGGAGGTATTATTTACAAGGAATTACATAAATTTATCAAGGAATAATTCCTTAGACATCTAACAAAGATTAAAAAGTGGTAATATTTGTTACGACATTAATGGAGGAGAATGTATATTAGTTCAGATAGTTAGAAAAAAAAGTGTCGAAGACTTAAACGTAGAACACACCCTTCCGGAAAAAAGGAGGAGTCAATATTTATTAGGAAGTAAAAGAAGATATTGAAAATACCAAACCGAAATAAGTAAATCGTGAACTCAAGGAAACCTTAAATATAACTATATACCGTATTCAATCTCCAGATTAGACTAACAGAAGGTACGTCCGTACACACGATTCAGTGAAGGCAGGACAGACTGAAAAACGCTGGGTACTTGACCCACCGGGTGGTCCGAGGAGACAGGTACCCTAAGAGGTCCGTTCTTTTGACCTCACCCAACGGTAAGGGAGAAGGTCTCCTAGAAAGACTGTGTCCCTGACTTGGGTTCAGAGAATCCAGAGGACAGAACCGTCCGTACAAGAAATGGTGATCGTGGTGGACCCTTATTCGTTTACGAGAGTTTGTTGTCTGTGAGATAGTGTAATTCTTAAAACCCACATTCTTGTTCTGACACAAAACCTCTATGAAGTTAAGTAAGTGTGTGTTTTTTACCCTTTAGGAGGGGATCACGTCACAAACTCTCGTAAAAGAAAATACTCTGTAACACGTTACAAGAGTCAAACTGGAACCAACGTTCCATGTCTAAAGGCTTTCGTCTACACTTCCAATAACAGATAAAGAACCACTTTCTTTCTCTTAAGTCAAGAAAAATGAATAGAAATGTACGAGTCTTTGTACTCTTCCTTTTTTTTTTGACAACTTTCCGTTTAATACAGAGGGAAACAGGATAGAAGGAAGAGGTATAGACGACAAAGGTTGGAACGAGAAAGAGTCTTGAAAATGAGACGGTGGTAAAACTGTTGCTCGGAGTAACGTAGAGGAGGTAGTCTCTTTTACTTTGAGTAGAAAGGAGGTGAAGGAGGGTGGTCACAGTGGTCGTAAACGTGGACAGGAACCAGGTAAGCAGAAAGGTGGTCAGGGAAGGTGGGGTCATGATCAGTAAACGGACAGAGAGAGTGACCAACTACTCGTATCCCTGGTCCAGTAACCTTTTGACAAAGGGTAGAGGATTACATTACATCCTAGTCTTATCTGTGAGGTTTGGGATTTTCACCCTGAAGGACGACCAGGTCACCGATTCTGAAGACACGAGGGTTATGTCCCCCGGGTCCAAACTAGGGACCAGTCCCTTGATCTAGGGTGTACAACGTTAATTTCTAGGACACAGGGTTTCTTTGTCCTCTTGCTTCCCCAATCGTCGCTACCACGACGTCGCGGACGACGGGACCTCATGAACGGCCTGCCAGAAGCCCAGACGCCTCTGACGTGAGACCCCAAACTTCAGTTATTTTTCTTTTCGACGGAGTTAAAAACATGGTGATAAACACTTCTACAGTGAATATTCCTTGAATTTTTGGAGGACTTCAGGTTTTTTTAATACAATTAACTACAATCTCTCGGTACCCTTTAAGTACTCAGACCTTTTTAGGGGCCCAGACAGTTATATGGTAACCTACTACATCCCCTTCGAGATGTCTACTTGGGTTTTCTGAAGTTTCTCTTCATGTTTCTTCATTTCGGTAGGTTTAGACTGTCAGATCACAAAAGAACAAATCGACCTCACTCTTCGTTCTTCCGATACCAGTGTCGTCATAGAGACCCGAAATTGTCACGAGTTGTGATACGACCTCCTACCTTCCTTACCCGTTGGATACTTGAAAGTCTCTTCTTTGTTCTTTTAACTTAAAACCTTATATTCGACTGGGAAAGGAACACATGTACGTCGGGGCTTATCACCTTATCCGTTTTCTTATTTTTACATCGAGACCTTGGTGACCAATTACCCTTTCCCTCAAACATATACAGTTAATAAAAAACGACTTAGAAAAAGAGTGGATATTTAACCCTTATGGTGTAGGGGGTCGGATAAAGGTTTCCGATTACTACTAATTCCATTACATACACTGAGTGGTACCTTTGTATTTCCAAAGATTTTAATTTTTTTTTTTTTCTAGGACACAGGGTATCGATTTTGGACCTCTCGGTTTATTTATTTTAAAACAAAATAAAAAATAAAAAAAGGTCTCCAAAAAA
The DNA here is from genome assembly GCA_006410555.1 of Capra ibex. Lineage (NCBI taxonomy): Eukaryota > Metazoa > Chordata > Mammalia > Artiodactyla > Bovidae > Capra > Capra ibex. The sequence goes on from SJYO01035449.1 coordinate 721,177, forward strand.
AAAGGTCAAAATAAATAAATAAATAAAATGTTATAATATAACCAAAACGGTATGTAACTGTACTTAAATGGTACCCATATAAATTTTATTTTAAAATTTTATTTAAAATTTTAAAATTTTATTTTTAAAATTTTTCGTGATTTCCTTTGGTCGTATACGGTGGGGTTTTGTACGGAGAAACTGAATTTTCAATAAAACTCGACTTTCATTTGTACAATTCTTCGTCATTTGTATCAACTACTCCAGCGTTTCTCAGTCTGTACTGACTCACTGACTTGTTGTCGTTTTGTGTCATTTTCGACTTTATAAGCTGTGGTTGAAAGAAATCTAGGGTCGACAAAATAACCTGTAAGATTGTTTGATTGAGTATAAAAGGACTATATTAAGTGGACTTGACTTTGATTTCGAAATTATTGGGTCATAAGATGTACCTCGGGGAAAGACACAGGTAGTTCCTACTCGTTAATAAGTGGTGTTATCGAGAGTTACGAAAGTGGATGGTTCCTCGTTAGATTTCTCATGTTTTTAATTATATTTTTATTTCTCATGTTCGGTAACCATTCTGGATATAATTCAATTAGAGTTTTTACGTAAGGTTATATGTAATCCACGTCTGTCTATAATAAACTAAGGGGAATATGTTCCATGGACCCGAAGGGACCATCGAGCCGACCATTTCTTAGGTGGACGTTACGTCCTCTGGGGTCAAGTTAAGGCCTCACCACTTCTAGGGGACCTCTTCCCTATCCGATGGGTGAGGTCATAAGAACCCGAAGGGATCACCGAGTCTATCATTTCTTAGGTGGACGTTACTCCCTCTGGATCCAAGCTAGGGACCTAACCCAACCCTTCTAGGGGACCTCCTCCCGTACCGTTGGGTGAGGTTATAAGAACAGACCTCTTAGGGTACTTGTCTCCTCTAACCGCCCGATGTCAAGTCTCCCAACGTTTCTCGACCTATACTGACTTGTTGATTCGTGTATGGATCTTATCAGTTTAAGTATCTCAGTCTTTCATGTGACCATCTACGGTCCCCCGTCCCCACCCCTCCACCAATCCCACCAATCCAAGTACAAAGTACTCCTGTGTCAAAGTCGAATCCTTCCACTTGTTAATCCCTCTACCTACTACCACTCTCAACACGTTGTTACACTTACATGAATCATGGTGACTTGACATATCAATTTATACTAATTTTATCATACAAAATATAATACACTGAAATGGTGTTATCTTTGTTTAAAAAAATTTTTCTCAATGGAATTTTTGTCACCTAACAATGATTAAACAGAAAGATAACAAGAGAGTTTTAGTGACCTTTGAACGAAAAATGGGACAGTTTGACGAGACAATTCTTGACTGTCTCCGTTATAATATGTCTCTTGTGCCTCAACGTTAGTATGTCTAGACCCAAACTGGAACCGTTAAATGAATTGGAGAGGTTCACCATAGATTTTTTTATCCTTTTTATATTGTTGAAGCATTCCAACTACACTCCTATACCGTACTTCTATAATGGTGGTCACTAAAACTGAATTAATAGGACTCTACCCTGGAACCGTCCATAAAAGTTTCGTGTAAATCCACTAAAACTACGTATCGGTCCCAATTTTTGGTGAGCCATTTACGAAGAGTTTTCACAAAAGAGGTGTAAGTGGGAACTCTTTGAAATTTTACTGAAAACTTATAATTTTCACCTTAATTCTTATGTTTTGTTAGAGAAAAGTGCACACAATCGTTTTGATCTTATACGAAGTCAAGTCAAGTCAGCGAGTCAGTACAGGCTGAGAAACGCTGGGGTACTTAGCGTCGTGTGGTCCGGAGGGACAGGTAGTGGTTGGGGGCCTCAAGTGAGTCTGAGTGCAGGTAGCTCAGTCACTACGGTGGGTCGGTAGAGTAGGAGCCAGCAGGGGAAGAGGAGGACGGATGTTAGGGAGGGTCGTAGTCTCAGAAAAGGTTACTCAGTTGAGATACGTACTCCACCGGTTTGATGACCTCGAAGTCGAAGTCGTAGTAAGGAAGGTTTCTTTAGGGTCCCGACTAGAGGAAGTCTTACCTGACCAACCTAGAGGAACGTCAGGTTCCCCGAGAGTTCTCAGATCCCTACCTTTTACGATTGTAAGTATCATTTTGACAGGTTGTTGACTCAATTCTTACTTATATGTATTTCCCGAAAACTCTTTTCGAAATAGAAGTTGTTTCTAGGATGTCAACATATAGACTTAATAATACAGGGAGGTTTCATCAATGATGTACTTCTAGTCGATATTTTGGATAAAATTACTACGACGGTGAGACCTTTTTATTTAAATAATTCTCTTTAACGGGAAACTTCGACTTCATCTAAATAATTGTACAAAATTTACCACTTTTTAAACCTAGAGACCAACGTCTAAATTAGAGACCTTATTTGTTTTATAGTGAACCTTAGTTCAGTTCACTCAACAAAAAATCGGTTCGACCCTCGAAAGAGATGTCCATAATGTGGGTTACAGAGACTCCCCGAGAACAATTTATAGTATGGGAGTCATTGATCTTGAGTTGGATCGTGTTCCGTACCGAGTCACTAACTTGAATTTACTTTATAAGTCATGATTATGTCTAGATAGTATTCACCGGAACTTCCAGTAAGAGTTTCTTCTCTACTCTTTACCAACTTCGTTATCACTGGAGTAATCTTATTCCTACACCAAAAGGTTTGTCCGTCACAAGTCCGGTGTACGGACGATGTTTCTGGTAAAGTTAAGAAGGATTTATACAAACCTAATTACCCTTATTGGGTACTGTTTTGGTACCACCGAGATTTTATACGATCACCGACACTGAAACCTCGGTAGTGTCCCTTTATAAGTAATATCATTGTTGGGTCTTACATTCAGACTGGGAACCGACACGTCTGAGTCTTGGTATTAACGGTCAAACACCTCTTCCCCAGACTGTAAGTCCCGACCTGAGGGTGATTAGTTCTACTACTCTTTCTACATATTGTAATCCTAAAGTTAATCACTGTAATGTTCCTCTTCATTTTGTCAACATTAATGTTGGTCATGTGAAAGAGAGTCTTTCGTCTGGACCCACCCTTCAATTCGGGGTAGTCTTTCACAGCACCACTCGTCCTTGAGTTCTAGTCACTTACTCACTTCAGAAGATTACCTAGGTCAACCCTATTGGATTCGTGATAAAGAGTGTAATCCCTCTCGGGAAGTCACCCTTACGGTGAGTTCAAGTTACTGGTTCTAACGAAGAAGGGGAATAAATTCTCCGTAACCGAATTCAAGTGGGGAGGTGATAGAAAAAAAAAAAAGAAAAATGAAATGTCATAACATAACCAAAACGGTATGTAGTTGTACTTAGACGGTACCCACATGTGTACGAGGGGTAGGACTTGGGAGGAGGGTGGAGGTAGGGGTATGGTAGGGAGACCCAGTAGGGTCACGTGGTCGGGACCCTACCATAGGACTTAACTTGGACCTGACCGTTAATCAAAGAATATACTATAATATGTATAAAGTTACGGTAAGAGAGTTCAGTAGGGTGGGAGAGGGAGAGGGAGAGGGTGTCTCATGTTTTCAGACAAGATATGTAGACGCAGAGAAAACGTCAGAACGTATGTTCCAATAGTAATGGTAGTAAGATGTAAGGTATATATACACAATCATATGACATAACCACAAAAAGAAAGACCGAATGAAGTGAGACATATTAGTCGAGGTCCAAGTAGGTGGAGTGATCTTGACTAAGTTTACATAAGAAAAATTACCGACTCACTATGAGGTAACACATATACATGGTGTCGAAAGAATGGGTGAACAGACGACAACCCGTAGATCTAACGAAGGTACAGGACCGATAATATTTGTCACGACGCTACTTGTAACCCCATGTGCACAGAGGAAGTTAAAACCACAGGAGCCACACATACGGGACTTCACCCTAACGACCCAGTATTCCGTCAAGATAAAGGTCAAAAAACTCCTTAGAGGTGTGAGAAAAGGTATCACCGACATGATCAAACGTAAGGGTGGTTGTCACATTCTCCTGAGGGAAAAGAGGTGTGGGAGAGGTCGTAAATAACGAACATCTGAAAACCTAGTGTCGGTGAGACTGACCACACTTTACCATGGAGTAACACCAAAACTAAACGTAAAGAGACTATTACTCACTACAACTCGTAGAAAAGGACACAAACAATCGGTAGGCATACAGAAGAAACCTCTTTACAGACAAATCAAGAAACCTGGTAAAAAACTAACCCAGTAAATAAAAAGACCTTAACTCGACGTACTCAACGAACATATAAAAACTCTAATCAACAAACAGTCAACGAAGTAAACGATAATAAAAGAGGGTAAGGCTTCCGACAGAAAAGTGGAACGAATATCAAAGGAAACAACACGTCTTCGAAATTTAAAATTAATCTAGGGCAAACAAATAAAAACGAAAATAAAGATCATAAGACCCTCCACCCAGTATCTCCTAGGACGACACTAAATACAGCCTCTCACAAAACGGATACAAGAGGAGATCCTCAAAATATCAAAGACCAGAATACAAATCTAGAAATTGGGTAAAACTCAAATAAAAACACATACCACAATCTTTCACAAGACCAAAGTAAGAAAATGTTCACCAACTGGTCAAAAGGGTCGTGGTAAACAATTTCTCTAACAGAAAAGAGGTAACATATAAGAACGGAGGAAACAGCTTCTATTCCACAGGTATCCACACACCTAAATAGAGACCCGAAAGATAAAACAAGGTAACTAGATATAAAGACAGAAACACGGTCATGGTATGACAGAACTACTGACACCGAGACATCATCTCGGACTTCAGTCCGTCCAACTAAGGAGGTCAAGGTGAGAAGAAAGAGTTCTAACGAAACCGATAAGCTCCCAAAAACATAAAGGTATGTATAACACTTTAATAAACAAGATCGAGATACTTTTTATGACGACCATCGAACTATCCCTTAACTTAACTTAACGTAACTTAGACATCTAACGAAACCCATCATATGAGTAAAAGTGATATAACTAAGAAGGCTAGGTACTTGTACCATATAAAGAGGTAGATAATCACAGGAAAAACTAAAGAAAGTGGTCACAAAATATCAAAAGATATATATTCGGAAATCAAAGAAATCCAACTATATAAGGATTCATAAAATAAAAAGGTAACGTTACCACTTACCTTAACAAAGGAATTAAAGAAAAAGATGAAAGTGTAATAATCACATATCCTTACGTTCCCTAAAGACACACAACTAAAATATAGGACGTTGAACTGATATAAGTAACTAGTCGAGATCATTAAAAGACCACTTCAGAAATCCCAAAAGATACATCTCCTAGTACAGAAAACGTTTGTCACTCCCAAAATGAAGAAGAAAAGGTTAAACCTAAGGAACATAAAGAAAAGGACGAGACTGACGACACCAGTTTTGAAGGTCTTGATACAACTTATCATCACCACTTTCACCCGTGGTAACAGAACAAGGACTGAAATCCCCTTTACGAAAATTAAAAAGTGGTAATTCCTATTACAAACGACACCCAAACAGTATATATCGAAAATGATACAACTCCATACAAGGAAGATAAGGACGAAAAACCTCTCAAAAAAATTAGTATTTACCTACAACTTAAAACAGTTTCCGAAAGAGACGTAGATAAGTCTATTAGTATACCGAAAACAAAAAGTTAAACAATTACACCACTTAATGTAACTAACTAAACGCCTATAACTTCTTAGGAACGTAGGGACCCTATTTCGGGTGAATCAGTACCACATACTAGAAAAATTACACAACAACCTAAGACTAACGATCTTAAAACAAGTCCTAAAAACGTAAATACAAGTAGTCACTATAACCGGACATCAAAGAAAAAAACACCGTAGAAACAGTCCAAAACCATAATCCCACTACCGCCGGAGTATCTTACTCAAACCTTCAAATGGAAGGAGACGTTAAAAGACCTTCTCAAACTCATCCTATCCACAATCGAGAAGAGCTTTAAAAACCATCTTAAGTCGACACTTCGGCAGACCTGGACCCGAAAACAAACGACCTTCTAAAGACTTAAAGACACGAACCCTACCCAGACTATTCTAAAAGACAAAGAAGGACCAAGTCAAAACCTTTCAACATGAAAAGGTTCTTAAACAAGTAAAGAAGGTGCAACAGGTAAAATAACCGTATATTAACGACTATCATCAGAGACTACTAGGAAACATAAAGACACAACAGACAACACTAGAGAGGTAAAAGTAAAGATTAAAATAACTAAACCAAAAAGAGGGAAACAAAGAACTACTCAGACCAATCACCAAACAGTTAAAATAAATAGGAGAGTTTCTTGTTCGAAAACCGAAACAACTAAAAACGATGTCAGAGAAAACAAAGAAAACGTAAATAAAGACGGGATTAAAATTCTAAAGAAAGGAAGATGATTGCACCCCAAAAAGTGAAGAAGGAAAAGATCAACCAAATCCACATCTCAATCCCATAAATAAAACTGAAAAAAGAACAAAGAACTCCATACGGACACAACGATACTTGGAAGGGGAACCGTGACGAACCGTCACAGGCTTTCCAAAACCCAACAACACAAAAGTAAAAGTAAGCAAGGATACGTATAAAAATAAAGAAAAAACTAAAGAAGACACTAAACAACCAATAAGTCTACTCACAACAATCGGAGGTATACAACCTTAAAAATTATCAAAAAGAGGACATTAACTCTAGATTAGAATGACGTAACACCAGTCTTTTCTACGAACCTTACTAGGGTTAAAAAAAAATTAAATGGTCCCGATCTAAATACCGGGTCCTACACTAGATAGGACCTCTCCAAGGCACACGTGAACTCTTTTTCCACTTTAAGTAACAAAACCCCACTTTCCAGGATATCTATAGTTAATCCAGATTGACGAGATAACATAGTAAATTTCAAACACAAAGAAACAATTAAAAGACAAGTCAACTAGATAGGTATCCACACTCACCCCATAATTTTAGAGGGTGATAATAACACAATAACAATTAAAGGGGAAAGTATCAACAATCGTAAACAGAATGTATAACACCACAAGGATACAACCCACGTATATATAAATATTAACAATATAGAAGAAGAACCTAACTAGGAAACTAGTAATACATCACAGGAAGAAACAGAGAAAAGTGTCGGAAACAAAATTTCAGATAAAATAGACTATACTCATAACGATGAGGACGAAAGAAAACCAGAGATAAACGTACTCTATAGAAAAAGGTCGGGAAGTGAAAGTCAGACATACACAGGGAACAAAACTCCACCCAGAGAACATCTGTTGTATATATCCCCAGAACAAAAACATAGGTAAGTCGGTCAGAAACAGAAAGCCAACCCCGTAAGTTGGGTAAATGTAAATTCCATTAATAACTCTTCATACTAGGGCAACGGTAAATGAAATAACAAAAACCAAGCCCAAATATGTGGGAAAAACACAAAGGACAGATCTCTTATAGGAGATCGTAAACAACCTCTCGACCAAAACACCACGACTTAAGAGAGTCGACAACGAACAGACATTTCGAAAACTAAAAAGAAAGTATAAATTTACTCTAGGAACGACCCATGTCATTAGACCTGACAGCCAATAAAAAGAAAGTAGTGAATTCATACAGAACGGTAATGGAGGACCGGACTTCTCAAAGATAACTTTCTAGTCTGCAATTGAATTACCCTTAGGGGAACCCACAATAAACAACAAAAAGGGAACGACGAAAATTATAAACAAGAAACACAAACTATAAACGATTAAACTAATTATACACAGAACCCCACAAAGAGGAACCCAAATAGGACAAACCCTGAGAGACCCAAAGAACCTGAACCCACTAATAAAGCAAGGGGTAAAATCCCTTCAAAAGTTGATAATAGAGGAGTTCACAAAAGAGTACCAGAAAGAAAAACAGAAGAAGAAGACCCTGAGGATACTGAGCTTACAACCTCGTAATTTAAACAAGACCTCCAGAGACTCTAGCAGGAGTGAAGAAAATTAAGTAAAAAGTAAAAAGGAGAGATTAAGTAAACAAAGATGGTGAGATAGAAGATAAAGTGATTAGGATAGAAGACGGAGGCAATAAGATGATAAACAACGGAGGTCTCACAAAAAATAGAGTGGTTAACGTAATAAGTAATATATTACTGAGAAAAAATAAAGAAGATCCAAGAACAATTTGGAAAGAACGTAGAAGAGTTAGGAACAGAGGTCCAATAAATAGACACTAAGGTAAAACTAAAGTTCTAAAACCTAGTAAAAGTGATAGTGATAAGCCTTTAGAAATAGGCCATCTAAGGGATAGAGAAGGAGAAAACAAACCAAACCACCCGTAAATAGGACAAGGAAATGGACGACCCATAAGGAGACGGAGAAGTAGAACGAATATAACGACGCAAACCCCACCGGAAAGACATAAACCGTCAAACATCTCAAGAGAAATAACACCGCAAAGGACCGACACCCACCCCAACATGCCCACCGAACAGTTCCAAAGTACCAATCCCTTAGAACACAGCCACAAGACCACCCACCTCGACCTAAAGAAGAGAGACCTCACGTTACTTCACAGGTCATTACTCAAAACTCCACAGTTACCAAAACCTCATTGAAACTCGACGGACATATAACTTCGAGTCCGACACAAGGACACAGCGACCTCTTAAACGCACCATACAGAACGAGACCTCGAACAACAGGGAACCGTTAACNCGTATATATAAATATTAACAATATAGAAGAAGAACCTAACAAGGAAACTAGTAATACATCACCGGAAGAAACAGAGAAAAGTGTCGGAAACAAAATTTCAGATAAAATAGACTATACTCATAACGATGAGGACGAAAGAAAACCAGAGATAAACGTACTCTATAGAAAAAGGTCGGGAAGTGAAAGTCAGACATACACAGGGAACAAAACTCCACCCAGAGAACATCTGTTGTATATATCCCCAGAACAAAAACATAGGTAAGTCGGTCAGAAACAGAAAGCCAACCCCGTAAGTTGGGTAAATGTAAATTCCATTAATAACTCTTCATACTAGGGCAACGGTAAATGAAATAACAAAAACCAAGCCCAAATATGTGGGAAAAACACAAAGGACAGATCTCTTATAGGAGATCGTAAACAACCTCTCGACCAAAACACCACGACTTAAGAGAGTCGACAACGAACAGACATTTCGAAAACTAAAAAGGAAGTATAAATTTACTCTAGGAACGACCCATGTCATTAGACCTGACAGCCAATAAAAAGAAAGTAGTGAATTCATACAGAACGGTAATGGAGGACCGGACTTCTCAAAGATAACTTTCTAGTCTGCAATTGAATTACCCTTAGGGGAACCCACAATAAACAACAAAAAGGGAACGACGAAAATTATAAACAAGAAACACAAACTATAAACGATTAAACTAATTATACACAGAACCCCACAAAGAGGAACCCAAATAGGACAAACCCTGAGAGACCCAAAGAACCTGAACCCACTAATAAAGCAAGGGGTAAAATCCCTTCAAAAGTTGATAATAGAGGAGCTCACAAAAGAGTACCAGAAAGAAAAACAGAAGAAGAAGACCCTGAGGATACTGAGCTTACAACCTCGTAATTTAAACAAGACCTCCAGAGACTCTAACAGGAGTGAAGAAAATTAAGTAAAAAGTAAAAAGGAGAGATTAAGTAAACAAAGATGGTGAGATAGAAGATAAAGTGATTAGGATAGAAGACGGAGGCAATAAGATGATAAACAACGGAGGTCTCACAAAAAATAGAGTGGTTAACGTAATAAGTAATATATTACTGAGAAAAAATAAAGAAGATCCAAGAACAATTTGGAAAGAACGTAGAAGAGTTAGGAACAGAGGTCCAATAAATAGACACTAAGGTAAAACTAAAGTTCTAAAACCTAGTAAAAGTGATAGTGATAAACCTTTAGAAATAGTCCATCTAAGGGATAGAGAAGGAGAAAACAAACCAAACCACCCGTAAATAGGACAAGGAAATGGACGACCCATAAGGAGACGGAGAAGTAGAACGAATATAACGACGCAAACCCCACCGGAAAGACATAAACCGTCAAACATCTCAAGAGAAATAACACCGCAAAGGACCGACACCCACCCCAACATGCCCACCGAACAGTTCCAAAGTACCAATCCCTTAGAACACAGCCACAAGACCACCCACCTCGACCTAAAGAAGAGAGACCTCACGTTACTTCACAGGTCATTACTCAAAACTCCACAGTTACCAAAACCTCATTGAAACTCGACGGACATATAACTTCGAGTCCGACACAAGGACACAGCGACCTCTTAAACGCACCATACAGAACGAGACCTCGAACAACAGGGAACCGTTAACAACTAATTACAAGGGACCTCAGTCCTCAAGAGACCACAAGAGTCCTAAACCTGAATTCGGAGGACGAAGACCAAAAGTCAGAATAAAAATGTCATCAGAGTTCTGAAGAGGAAGATATGTCGTGACAACTATTTTGTAGATCCAATTTCTACTTTTCAAAGAGGTGTCACTCCCTGTGGGTGTCTCCAAGTGTCTCAATGTACCTCTTCTCTTCTCCCTCCCCCCTCAATCTCCACTGGGCTTACTCTACTCCACCTTAGTTTTCTCCTCTTTCGTTCGATCGGTCATTAGTCAAGGAATACACGCGAGGTGTCAGACCTGGCGAGTCTCTACAAGTACCTCAATATGTCTCTTCTCTTCTCCCTTCTTCCTCTGCCTCCGTGGGTCCTCCTATTTTTCCCCCCTTAGTTTTCTTCTCTCTCTCTAGGTCGATCATTAGTCAAGGGATTCACAAGAGGTGGTAGGCCTTGTGTGACCACTAAGTGTCTCAACCCATCTCTTCTCTTCCCTCTCCATCCTCTGTCTCCGTTGGACCACCTCTTTTTCCTCTCAGGTTTACCCTCTCTCGTCAGTTCGGTCACTAGAATGAGGGTTCATTTTCACCCATGACTTCTACCCAAGAATTTCCATGTTTTAACTATTGTTTATGGTTTTTCGTTTCTAATTTTTAGATCTCATCTCCAACCTAAAGTTTTTATATTATAATTTCTTTTCTTCTTCTGGTTTTTTTTTTTTTTTTTGTTCTGTTTCATTGTTTTTAATATTATGTATATATATATATATACTTCAAACGAAATTTTTTTATCCCAGAAAAAAAACCGTTTCATTATCATCCAATATTTTTATTTTTAATTTCCTCATTATCTCCTAAATTTTTAATTTTTTGTTTTTCTTACTAGTATTTTTATCATTTTTATATAGATCCTGAAAGAGGTCACAACAACACCCGTCACACCCCAGTCAAGTAAAAGCCTATCAAGGAACCAGGTCGAGTATAAAGAGTTCTAGATATCCGGGGAAGGATACATCAGCCATGATTGCTGTCCCAAAATTAGATAACGTGGACAGTGAAGATTCCACCAAGGGAGACAAAATCGAAGAAGACAAACGACCAGAGAAGTCACAGACTAAAGGTGGGATTGTGTTCCACACACTACCACCTGTAAAAAAAATCCGAGTGAACAAGTCAACACGAGACCCCTCCCTCCCTGCGAAGTTTATTTATTGTGACCGTACACGAGCGTCACAGAGTCGGTGTCACCCGGACGGGGACGAGTGCCGCGCACACGGGAGGGACGGGTGTGACGAGTCCGACATCCAACGAGACGGCCCTTTACAGGTTCCGACCGGGACCCGACGCACGTGGAGGGTCCAGATTCGACGAGTCCAAGTCCGTGAGCCCATCAGGAGTCTCCACGTCTGAGCCAACCTAGACGCAAAACACGGGAAGGGTCCAGACTCGTCGAGTCCACTACCCCACAAACAGCTCGTACCAACGACGCTGAATAGCCGAGGGGGCAGGGACGGTGAGCTAAAAGACCTACATGTTGACCGTGTGGAAGAGTACACCGACAACTGATAGGTCTTGGGGTCCTTCAGAATCAATCGTTTCTTTGGACGAAAGTCAAACCATCTATTACAGAGAGACCCCGACGCTAACGGGGGAAGGCCGAGACCGACGGACAGTGACCTTCCCCTACCAGACGTCGACCGATCAAGACAAGTCAGCAAACAAGACACACGTCCGGACCGCCACAGAATCCAATCCTGAAAAACGGAAAAAACGCCCCATCGATAGGGTGTCAGACCAAACGATCGGGTTCAATCAAGCGAGTCTAACGGAAGTCCCGTAGGTCCGGGTCAGGAATGAGATTCGTTACGTCGGGTACGGAGGGACGGGCCGGGGGTGAACGATCACCCCCTACGCCCGCAGACACGACGAAGAGACGACCTTCAATGGTAACCCGTACATTAGACACCCAAAATTAATAAAGAAATAAAAAGGAGGGCCAATACAACGGGAGACTCCAAGGTTCCGAACGGTATCTGAGCCGTCACTCTCACAAAGGAACATAAACCTTTGGAGAGAAAAATTCTGAAGAAAGTGCCCTACCTCGAGACAGGGATGGAGAAAACAGAGAAAAAAAAAAAAAAAAACAGAAAATATAAAAAAGGATGGAGGAAAACTTCTGTTACCCTACGAAAAGACCCACGGACTACAGGAGACGGTCGTAAGTCTTCAACAAAACACCTTAAATGAGTCGCAACTTTACAAGAAAACTACTTAAACACCCCCTCTTTCACCAGAGGGACAGGATAAGGAGGTGGTAGAATCCTGGTGGAGGTGATAGAAAATTTCAAGTAAAGGTAGTGACAGGTTGGAGTAAAGAAAAAATTTTGGTAACTAAATACATAAACCGACGTGACCTAGAGTCAACGTCGTGAGTACTAGAAACTCGAAGTAACACCGTACACCCTAGAAATCGACGTCGCACGCTTGAGAATCAACACCGTACACCCGAGATCAAGGGACCGGTCCCTAGTCTGGTGAACGTAACCCTTGTGTCTCGGAATCGGTGACCTAGTGGTCCCTTCAGAGGATTGGAGTAAAGACTGACTGTACGAAAATTAGATACGATCATATAAGTCAGTACAATATAGGTGTGAATACTCGGAAATTTTGTCACAGAAGAAGTTTTTTTTTTGAAAAATAAAACATATCTCATATTGATTAATTGTTACAAAACTATCAAAGTCCACTTGACTTTTCCCTGAGTCGGTGTATGTACATAGGTAAGAGGGGGTTGTGGGTGAGGATAGGTCTGGTGGTGTTTGTAACTTATCTCAACGAACACGATATGTCATCCAGAAACAACCAATAAGTAAATTTGATATCGTCACACATGTACAGGTAGGGTTTGAGAGATTGATAGGAAAGCGGAGTAGGGAGGGTGACCGATGATATTCAATCAAGAGATTCAGATTTTGACAGAAAAATTCTACTGAAACTAGAAAACGAGACCAGATAACACTTAACTGGAATTAAGAACTGAGAATAAAGGGACAAAAGGTTTAAATACTTCAAGTTCTCTGTGGATTGAATAATATAAGACTGTTATGGAATAACACGGTCTTCAGAGGGTACATCTTTTTTTTACTGTTCTTTTAGGTAATGAGAGAATTATAGTCGACACGGTCTAAGAAAAGATTTACGACGGTTAAGTCACTATTTGTCTATCTGTTTCTGGTTTTGGAGTACTCCGAGTGTAAGATCAACTTTTGTTCGTTTCTTTACTCTCTTATTTATCAATAAATTCTATAAGAGTAGGCCACTATTTCACTTTTATTTTAAATTTTAAGGATGACTTTATACCATTTACTTCCCTTTTGACAATGGAGACTCTCTAAAAGTTAAGATGGAATCGACCAGGGTTCTACTATTCTTTCTAGTACTGCTTTCATCTTTTTAATTTTTTCCACCCCCCCCCGTGAATTTTTTTTTTTCGGCCTTTTTATACTCTCGTCTCTAGAACCTTTAAGTGTTTGGGTACTATTACTCCTGTTCTGGACACTCTAAGACGTCAGGGTCTTTAGATACGGGTACTTAAAAGAGGGGCGACCGTGACGAACGTAGACACTGTCAAAGGAGTCCTAGATACCGGAATTTACTACGTACCTCTTCCCCGTCTTTGCCTTAATAAGGAAACACGGTATGACCTTACATTACAGAACGTCGTCACGGGGTCTAAAAATGAAACCCGGAACGTTTTCATTAGAGAGAAGTACTCCCCACCCGTTTTTACCTTCATTCTTTCTGGAATCCCGGACTTTTCTCTTGGTAGTATGAATCGGTTTCTTTTTGCCTTCACCGTTGGTCGTCACTAAAACTAACAACATCGTACATAGTAAATAACTCCTGGGAGATACAGAGGACATGGTTTCTCCGTAAACGTATAAAATGGGTTTATTTGGGTTTCTGGGTCACATTGGGTTAAAGGTCCGTTTTCGTGTAAGTCTCTTTACGTTAGACCATAAGTTTTCTTTAAAATTTTATCAAGGTAAGTGATGAACGTAAACTTTAGTTGGGGAATTATAAAGGAAAGCAGAGAAGAGATAAGAGTATAAGGGAGACGTCAAGACGTCAGAGAATAGGGTCAGAATAGAAAGTAAAGACGTATCTTAAGTGACTTTTAGGTGATGGTGACCCTGTCTGAGACCAGAGAAGAAAAAGAAGGGGAGAAAACGGGTAAAAAGACCAAGAGGTAGAGATTGGCAAAAGGACTAAGATTTAGTGTTTGTAGGTTTTTCAGTCTGTTCGTTCGGTCTTTAGTAGAATGTTCTTCCCTTTACTCACCCTGAAGAGACTATCAGGTCACCATTTCTAAAGCGGAAGGTTACGTCCTCCACTCCCAAGTTAAGGACCAACCCCTCGATTCTAGGGTATACGGAACGTCGGTTTTTTGGTTTCATATGTTGTTTTCGTCACAACGTTGTTTAAGTCATTTGTGAAATTTTTACCAGGTGCAAATTTTTTTTTTTTTATGTCCCGTACCCACTTTATCCTTTCTGTTTCTGTTACAAGTAACTCATAAGTAACCTTCCTGACCACAACTTCGACTTCGAGGTTATTAAACCGCTGGACTACGTTTCTCGGTTAAGTAATCTTTTCTGGGACTACGACCTTTCTAACTCCCGTCCTCATCTTCCCCCGTTGTAGTCTACTCTACCAACCTACCGTAGTAACTGAGTTATCTATACTCAAATTCGTGTGAGGTCCTCTATCACTTCCTGTCCCCTCGGACCTAACGACGTCACGTACCCCATCGTTTCTCAGCCTGTGTTGAATCGTTACCTTGTTGTTGTATATACCAATTTCCTTGACACACTAGACCTGAAAAGTCCGTAAAATTACCGACAGAGTGTCACCCCTCAAAATTTCGTTTTTTGAACTAAAGTTGATATATAAAATCGTTCTTTTGAGACCGTCCGATAGTCTCATCTAATCTGGTCTCTTTTCCTCTGGAGACAGCTAGGTTGTTCACTAACACTTGAACTTGATCCTCACCCCTGTCGTCCTCCTAAAGTTCCCCTGATAGTTCCTACCTGCTCGGACCATTACTGTCACTCTTTCGAAGGTTACAGACCACTCCCGCCGACACATCTACCACTCCGACACCTTTCGTGACCTCCCAACTCCCATACTGAGTACTCCCTCCCACACGGAATTATTAAGAGCTATACACCAGTCACCAACTCCTCCTCCTAGACCTTACGATCTCCGACTTACTCTTCGGTAACCCAAACCTCCAAGGATAGAGGACGTTGGTCGGTGGGTACGAAAGAGGAGGTCCCGGGTTTTGAGAACTGTTGTAACTAGACTTAGAGTCAAGTCTCGTGACTCACGACTTTGTGATCGTTTTTCCATTTTCTCAAAAACAGACTTATTTATTCCTCCACTATGTATCACCGACGACCTTTCTATTACCTAAATGCACCGTCATGTATCTTAGACCATCTTTAATTTTGCATCCCGTCATCAAATCTCAGTGTCGGTTTGCTGAGTTCTATCATCATTTATATTATCTTCAGTTTCTTTAACCTTTTGGTTCTAAGGTAAAATCCTACTTAAAAAAGGGTATTTTATTTAATCAAAAGGACAAAACACATATATTCTTCTAAGTCTTTTACTAGTTTTTTTACCTTTCTTTCTCTTTTGATATTTTGTACCAAAAATATGTTTCTTACGTCTATATTTGTAAAATCTTAAAAAAAGGAGGTCAGATAAAATGATACACATTCAAAGAAAATAACATATCAACTCTTATATGGAAAGAAACATAAAACGAAAAGACGAATTATAATATTGTTTTCGTTAAAAACTTTCTTATATGTCCTATTAAGTGAGTTGTCTTTTTAATCAGAATTTTACCTAGTAAAGTATACCTTCTGAAATAGTGTAATATTTTCCTTATAAATTTTTTTTGTTACCCTTTCCTTTTCAAATGGTTATTTATCACAATCTTTTAACTAATTGTTAAACTTTTTTCGTAAATATATTCAGGGATAGAAGAGGGTGATTTTGCTTAATGACCGTCTAAAAAATTTTAGTTTATGTTTTTGATCTCGTTTATATTAATTTATAAATAACCTGAAGACCTCTTTGTTCTGATGGAGGAAGGATTCGATTCTGAACCATCTTATTTAGTTTATATTTGATTCTTAATTATAGGAAAAGGGAAACTCTTGAGTTAGTTATTCTTTTAGTAATTTAAGGATTACTATTTTACCATTTCCGGTATTTGTCTGTTCTCTCAGTTGATCAGTTGTTTGTCTTTTTACACACTGAGGTCATTATTAGCTTCTTTACATTTGATATGTGTTACAACGGAATAAAAAAAAAAAGTCGATTTAATCGCTCGAAATTTTTGATGAGTCCTTTCGTTAGTCCTCTCCGATCAATACGACATTATTGGTGGTGTTCTTCGCTGACTTTTGTCATTAAAGGTTTACAAAAGACACTTAATGACGGTTTATCATTTATAAACCCCGAAACACTCGGTGTGTCAGAGACACTGTTGATGAGTTGAGACAGTACTATCGCTTTTTTCGTTGGTAGTCATGTCAAGTCAAGTCAAGTCAGCGAGTCAGCACGGGCTGAGAAACGTTGGGGTACTTAACGTCGTGCGGTCCGGAGGGACAGGTAGTGGTTGAGGACCTCAAGTGAGTCTGAGTACAGGTAGCTCAGTCACTACGGTAGGTCGGTAGAGTAAGAGACAGTAGGGGAAGAGGAGGACGGGGGTTAGGGAGGGTCGTAGTCTCAGAAAAGGTTACTCAGTCGAGAAGCGTACTCCACCGGTTTCATGACCTCAAAGTCGAAATCGTAGTAAGGAAGGTTTCTTGTGGGTCCTGGCTAGAGGAAATCTTACCTGACCAACCTAGAGGAACGTCAGGTTCCCTGAGAGTTCTCAGAAGAGGTTGTGTATCCATTAAGTATTTACTTACCCACACCGAGACAAATGAATTTCTTGTTCTTTACCGGGTCTAAACCGGACACCCAGTATCAACCGGTTGAGGACCGAATCCAAAATACAGAGGGACTATACCTGTACATGTAGTGTCCAGTCGTCCCTACAAGTCAAGTTGTGTCTGTGAGTCCCTACGTCCTACGACCCCCGAGGTTTAGGTCAAGACGGAGATGTTAGTGTAGTAGTCCCTTTAAGATCTTTGAGTGTATATCCATTAATGTACGGGGGTGGATCTTCACTGTAAGTAAACAACGATAAGTCAGTCATTCAACACAACTTGAGAAACACGGGAGTACCTGACGTCGTACGGTCCGAAGGGACAGGAAGTGATAGAGGGTCTCAAACGACTCTAAGTGTAGGTAACTTAACCACTACGGTAGGTTGGTAGAGTAGAAGACGGCCGGAGAAGAGGAAAACGATTCCTACTTCCCTTCGTCCGTGACAGTACAATCCGACTGAAAAAATTAAACAAATAAAAAATAACTTCCTATTTACGAAATGTCTTAAAACAACAAAAGACAGTTTGGAGTTGTACTTAGTCCTTATGTATATGTATATAGGGGAGGGAAAACTTTGAGAGGGGGTAGAGGGAAGGGTAGGGTGGGGAGAAGCAACTATGTCTCGGTATGTCGTTCAAGGGTGACCGATAGATAAAATGTATACCATTATATTCAAAGGTACGATGAGAAAGGTATGTAGAGTGGGAGAGGAGGGGAGAGGGGTACAGGTATTCAGATAAGAGATACAGACAAAGAGGTGACGAAGGGACATTTATTTAAGAAGTCATGGTAAAAATATCTGAGAATATATACGTAATCTTATACTATAAATAGAAAGAGAAAGACTAAGTGAAGTGAGACATGTTATCCAAGATCCAAGTGGGTGGAGTAATCCTGACTGAGTTTACGTAAGGAAAAATACCAACTCATTATAAGGTATCACATATATATGGTACTGAAGAAATAGGTAAGTAGACAACTACCTGTAGATCCAACGAAGGTACAAGATCGATAACATTTATCACGACTTTACTTACTACCCTATGTACACGGAAAAAGTCAAAACCAAAGGAGTTCCATATCCGGATTCTCACCCTAACGACGTAGTATACGACCAAAATAAGGATCAAAAAATTTCTTAGAGGTATGGCAGAAGGTATCACCGACATAACTAAATGTAAGGGTGGTTGTCACTTTTTCGCAAGGGAGGAAAGGTGTAGGAGAGGTCGTAAATAACAAACATCTGAGAAACTACTACCGGTAAGACTGGCCGTACTCCACTATAGAGTAATATCAAAACTAAACTTAAAGAGATTATTAAATTTTATTTAAAATAAAATATAACCTCATATTGGTTAACTGTTACAATATTATCAAAGTCCACTTGTAGGTTCCCTGAGTGGGTATGTATATGTACATAGATAAGAGGGGGTTTCAGGGGAAGGAAGGTCTGACGGTGTATTGTTACTTGTCACGATATGGCATCCAAGAACAACTAATAAATAAAATTTATATCGTCACACGTGTGCAGTCAGGGTTTGAGGGATTGAGGGAAGAAACAAATCGACTGAAAGTTACCAGTAGACATGCGTCATCGTAACGAACCGTATCGTTTATTTTTGTGTCCTGTGGGACATTTGCAGTTTAAAGTTTATTTATTGTGTATTATAAAAAACTCATCTGTATAGGGTGGGTGGGGAAAGACGGTTGAACGTAATTCACATGATACAGACGGTATAACACTGGTACTCTGTTGTTTGGTAGTACGACTCCTGTACCCTCACTTTGTCATCGTTCTCAGGTCCAAAGATTTTACTGAGTATGACTCAAGACTGAAACACGACCCGTGTACGTAGGACGTACTCTCACTAACAAAAGTAAAATGTCCTTTGTCTCCGATTGTCTCAAGTTCATTGAGCGTGTTTAGTGTTTACACCGTTTACCACCCAGTCTCTGACGTAAGAATCAGAGGTACGATATACCTAAGGGATGATACGATATTTTGTCTTCCAGTTTGATTTGTATATTGATGGTACACACACGAGTCAGTGAGTCAGTACAGTCTGAGAAACACTGAGGTGTCTGACGTCGGACGGTCCGAGGAGACAGGTACCTTAAAAAGTCCGTTATTATGACCCCCGTCCGACGGTAAAGGATGAAGTTCCCTAGAAAGGTTAGGTACCTAATTTGGGTGTAGAGAGTACAGAGAACGTAACGGTACGTCTAAGAAATGGTGACGGGGTGGACCCTTCGGGTCACTAGGTCGTTAGGGTGATGACCTGAATATGGAATTCCTTTGGTTGGAAGTTTGTCTACGTGCGTGGGGTCACAAGTGACGTCGTGATAAATGTTATCGGTTTTGTACGTTCATGGATTTACAGGTTACTGTCTAGTTACCTATTTCTTCTACACCATGTATATATGTTACCCTACAATGAGTTGGTATCTTTCTTTACTTTAACCCAGTAAACATCTCTACACCTACTTGGATCTCTCTCAGTACGTTTCACTGTCTTTCTCTCTCTGTTTATAACATATAATTGTGCACGTACACCTTAAATCTTTTACCATGTCTACTTGGATAAAGGTTCCGTTTTTATCACTGTGTCTACATTTCTTGTCTGCAGACCTATACCCCCTCCCCCCTCCCTACTTAATTCTCTCATCGTAACTGTATGTATGTGATGATACACATTTTATCCATCGATCACCCTTCGACGACATATAGTGTCCCTCGAGTCGAGTCACGAGACACTACTGGATCTCCCCACCCTACCCCCTACCCTATCCCCTAACTTCCCTCCGAATTTTCCCTCCCCTATACACATGTGTATATCGATCAGTGCAACAACATGTCGTCTTTGATTGTGTCGTAATATTTCGTTGATATGGAGTTAAATTTTTTAATTTTGTAACCGATATTGTTAAACTTTTTTTTTCTTCAGAAAGTTATTTCAGATTCTCAGTAAATCAAAAAGGTCACCCTCATATACGGGTACCTCGGTGTTGAGGACATTCATAGTCCCGAACCTAGGATTAGTTTAGACAGATGACGATTTTAGGAACTCCTAAGGTACTCTAGTCGTAGATACCAGGGACCCAACCGGTATTCCCTGAGTTGTCGGTGTAGTGTTCCGTCTCCTTTAGACCAAATTCTTCCCTGGAGTCCTACGACTTCAGTCCGAGGATTTCGTTACACCCGTAGTAGACTTGTACCTTTACAGACCACTCTCTACCTCATAAAGGACGGTATAGTCATTTGTTCCTACAGTGTTAGTAACCGATAACGTCGGGAGGTCACACTCGGTCACTCTAACTTCCTTGAGTTCTTCCTTTTCTTGTAGACGATAGATAAGTAGTCCGACGTCGGTGAGGGGTGTCACTCGGGGTCCCTTTGAGTCCTACTCTTATGTGTCCTATGACCGGGGTCAATCGACTCCACGACAGTTTCCTTGCTAGAGTCACTCGGGTCTACAAAGGTAGAAGGGTATGTTTCTTGAACTCTATAGACCAAAAGAAATTAATTGTTATTAGACCTCTAGTCGGAACCCTAAAGAAACCTTCCTTACTACGTTTTCGACTTTGAGGTCATGTAACCGGTGGAGTACACTTCTCAACTGAGTAACCTTTTCTGTGACTACGACCCTCCCTAACCCCCGTCCTCCTCTTCCCCTGCTGGCTCCTACTCTACCGACCTACCGTAGTGACTGAGTTACCTGTACTCAGACTCACTTGAGGTTCTCAACCACTACCTGTCCCTCCGGACCACACGACGCTAAGTACCCCAACGTTTCTCAGCCTGTACTGACTTGTTGACATGACTTGACTTGACTGACTGAGAAAACTACAAGTCTAGTGGACGGGAAGGAACATTTTGAAGATATATTGGACTGAGGAGAGGTTGAGTGGAGGACCGACGTCAAGAGAGTCCCATTAGACTCTACGACAGAGGGTCCGAACTTCAGGATTTTTAAGGGTGGTTCATTTTGTATTGGGAGTCAAAAGTCCAACACTCATAAAAAATTCAGTTGTGACCCTCATAGACTCGTTGTCGGAGAACTAAGGAACTCCTGAAAACGTTACACAAGAACGTTTAGGATTGGTGTCTCTCCCACAGAGGAAAGTTTACGAGGAGTAGGAGGAAAAGAGGAGGAAAAGGAGGAGAAAGATGTAGAAACCGAGTCTCTTGGTCTTTCCGTTGTCGTGTCTCTCTTCTTTGAACTAGAGGCTCTTAGAGTCCTTTCTCGTACCAAAGCCTACTGGGTGACTCCTCACGAAGTTGAAGGGACTCTCTTTACTGGTTCACGGTCAAAACCAGTAAACCAGTCTGGTTTACTGGGACTCTCCTTGGACCCCGTTCCCAGGGATCGAAGTTTCGGGTTCTTTGTCGTCGTAGTGTCGTAGGGTCGGAAGAGACACTGGGTGGGTCTGAACAGGGGAAGTTTCTCTGTTTGACATGTCCTTTTGTGGACCCGAAAGGGGTACCGAGTCACCATTTCTTAGACGAACGGTTACGTCCTCTACACCCAAACTGGGAACCCTGACCTTCTAAGGGACCTCCTCCTTTCCCGATGAGTCAGGTCATAAGAACTGACCCTTTAGGGTACCTGTCTCCTCGGATCGTCCGATGTCAGGTACCCCAGTGTGTCTCAGTTGTGCTGAATCACTGATTTGTTCTCCTTTTGTACACGTAAGAATCATGTCGGAGAAAAATAAGATTCGTCCTGTTGAAGTAGAACTTAACCAAAGACTCCCTTCAGTCCGTGTCGCTCCCATCCCTTCCCGTCTAGTCCCCCTCCCCTGGAATTGTACGGGTTCCCAAAGAACAGCACTCCAACCGTTAATAAAGGCTTGTTTCATACTTTTCAGTGTGTGACTTCTATTCACTTTTACGTAAAGTAAGTATTGGTTTAATTTTACGAATCTTGAGATACTCATTAGAGTCTGACCAGAGAGAAAAATAAGAGGATTAAATTGGTAGACCTTAAGAAATTTCTGACGGTAGGATAAGTCGTAAATCTTTACTTCCTGAACTGAAATTTACTTTTAGATGTAAAGGAAAACTTCACTCTTGAGTTCAAGAGGATAAGACGTGTTTAGTGTTTTATACATACGAATCGTTACCATTTCCTATTGAGGTCTTTTTAAGTAAAGTGTGTATTACCTTCTGTACGTCTACACTACTTGACTGACGTTTTGGACTTTTTGTGTAGAGAAGTCCCAGGGCTCTACGTCCTCTACGTTCTCTACACCTAAGTTAGGGACCCAGCTCTTCTAGGGGACCTCTTCCCTTACCGTTAGGTGAGGTCATAAGAACGGACTTCTTAGAGTACCTGTCTCCTCGGATCACCCGATGACAGGTACCGCGGCGTCTCATCCTGTGCTGACTCGTACGTGTTACGTCTCTTTCTCAGTCAGGAGATCCTGGAGTCTTACACTGCATCAGTGTATAGGGAAATGACACTATTAATTCGATTTCAATCCACTAATCTTACCTGGGGGTTAGGTTACTGACCACACGACTAATTCTCCTCTTTCAATCTCTGTCTGTGTCTCTCCTACGGTCCACTTTCATTTCCGTCTCTGACCTCGTTAGGAAGTGGTTCGTTTCTGGTGGTTTCTGACGTTTGTTTGGTAGTCCTCGGTCCCCTCTTCGTACTTTTTCTACGAGAAAATATCGAGGGTCTTCCTTGTCTGAGACGGATCTGGAACGAGAGTCTGCAGGTCGGCAATGGTAATACTCTTAGGCAAAGACAACAAATTCGGGTAGGACAAACACCAAGAAGCGACCCCGTCGGCATCGTTTGATTATACTACATACACATCGACATCGTGAAGGGTCCACCGTGATCACCATTTCTTTGACGGACGGTTACGTACCTGTATTCTCTGAACCCAAACTAGGGACCAAACCCTTCTAGGGAACCTCCTCTCGTACCGTTGGGTGAGGTCATAAGAACGGACCTCTTAGGGGTACCTGTCTCCTCATACCGCCCGATGTCAGGTGCCCCAGCGTTTCTCGACATTTACTGACTTCGTTGGACCGTGTGTGCGTAGGTACGTCATACTACTATTATGTCAACATCTGGAAATCTTTCTGAGAGAGAGGTATTCGACGCTGACATACGAAGAAAAGAACTAAAGAATCCTCCTAACACTCATAAACGTAGACCTTCTCTAGTAATAAAAATCAGGAGATATTTATTTGATTGTTTACTAAGGGAAGTAGTGTGAGACGGACCACGAGGAAGTGAGTAAGTAGTCGTGGGCGTCGACCTCTCGTCGGGTGTGGGGGTGAGGTAGGGGGAGTTGGACGTCCTAGACACATTCGACACCTAGACTTCGGAGTCCCATTAGTAGTTCAGACCTTTTTTATGATCTAGAGTGTCCATCGAGGGTGAACTCGGAGTCAGTCAGACGAAGTCGAACATAAGACCGAACATAAGGACTCAAAAGGAAGATAATGGACGGGTGTGGGTTCGGGTGAAGACCTCAGGATGTGAAAGGAAATGTTCGAGGAGGGTAGTGTCACCGGCTTAGACGGTCTACGAATTGGTTGGTCGATCTAAGAGGACGATGGTTAAATAGATCTGTCAACAGACGGTCGTAGTGGGTCCTAGACGGCATTGGAACCTTTAGGTCGAGTTTAAGTGTAGAGTCTGACCGACGACCTTCCTCCCTACGAGACCTGTCCTCTAGACCTTCCGTGAAACTGTCCTGAATCGACCAATTAAAAAAAAAAAACACTCTACTTTTCTTACCTAAAATACAGTCGTATCAAAAGTGTACTTAAGAAATATGGTATGTTTGACAGGACGAATTATAGTAAAAGAAGAGTTCCGACAGACTCACGGGGACCCTACCATCTAACAGATCCTGAGACCCAATCCTTAGTGAAGAGACCCTGGACCTACCATGATCTTCTCCCTCCCTGAGTGTGAATTGAGTCACGAACCGTATGTAAACTCAGTTTTCTCGGGACCCCCTCGAGTAGAGACCGAGACCCTACTGGATCTCTCCACCCCTCCCGTCGAGTCTTCCCTCCCCTATAGACATATGGATGTCCGAAAGGACCACCGAGTCTACCATTTCTTAGACGGACGCTACGTTCCCTGCACATAAGTTGGGAACCCAA
Organism: Capra ibex; assembly: GCA_006410555.1. Lineage (NCBI taxonomy): Eukaryota > Metazoa > Chordata > Mammalia > Artiodactyla > Bovidae > Capra > Capra ibex. The sequence goes on from SJYO01035449.1 coordinate 745,749, forward strand.
ACTTTCTAGGGGACCTCTTCCTGTACCGTTGGGTGAGGTTATAAGAACGGACCTCTTAGGTTACCTGTCTCCTCTGACCACCCGATGTCAGGTACCCTAATGTTTTTCAACCTGTATTGACTCGTTGATTGTGAATTATCGACTAAGTCAAACAATATGTCGTCTTTGATTGTGTAACAACATTTCGTTAACAAGAGGTTAGTTAAAAAAAAATTACTCTTAAATTTTTAATTTTTTTTTTTCTCGGGACCCTAATCCAACGAGACCTTAACGTCGGGTTTCTGTAGTTTACCTTTTTCCTCCGTCCGTTTCATTTCAGTCCAGATTTTTCAAACCCTAACCGTACATGTGTGACGGTATAAATTTTGCCTGTTGGTTGTCTAAGGATGACATATCGTGTCTCTTACGACGAGTCACAATACACCGTCGGACCCACCTTCCCCTCAAACTATCTCTTACCTATGTACATATATATACCGACTCAGGGAAGTGACAGGTGTACTTTGATAGTGTTGTAACAATTAACCGATATAAGGTTATGTTTTATTATTCAAATTTTTTTATTTCCTAGATGGTCACTTTAGTCGTTCTGTCCTGTCCTTGTCCTTACTCTTAGACGTCTCTAAGAACCCCTACGTCCAAGATCCTTTCACCCTCCTGTGGAAATGATGTCTCAGATATGTAGACGGTATCCACCCCTCTCTTTATTTTCCCGATTGGACCAAGTGTGGTTTGTGCTGTTCTGTTCCTTACGATCGATTACGATATTATGTATCTAGGACCTGGTTATCGAAGTACCCCCCTTTTTTTTCATGGTAAATACTATGAAGTCAATATGAGGGGGGTTTTGACTTATTTTCGTTTTATATATATATATATATATATATTTTTTAGGTCACACGTCAAGAGGTGCAAAAGGAAGAAGGACGGTACCACTGGTCGCTGACTGTCTTCCACCACTTCGGGGGCAACTAGTCGTAAAGACTTACTCTACGCCTATTTCCAAACGGTCGGTTCACCCTACTTGAACATCATATTCGTTCTTTATTTGGAAATAACAAGATTCGTTCACTGTGACTCCGTAACAGATAATGTCGTCGCATTGGGATTGGGTAGACTAACTGTTTTTAGGACTTTACGTCGTATAATACGTTTCAGAGTAATTTTTTTTTTTTTTCAATTGTCGGGTTTTGTATTATCTTATACTTTGTGTTATCATATTTTAGAAGGGTACCTTAAATACTTTGTAATTACTATGAAGATAAACAAATTTACTGTCTCATTAATAGTTCAAACAAAGTTCTGTCTTTGAGAGGTACTGTGGGTAGTATGGGTAGTGTCACATACGTCAACAATCTCTTCTTAATCTTGTACTATTCCTCCTCTACCATTAAAACGAAAGATAAGTAAATAACCGTGTGACAATTCGTTCACCCTTGAATCAGAGTGCTGGTCCCTACCTTGGACACGAGGGTCGTCACCCTCACACTACAGAATATTGGTGACCTGGTGGTCCTTTCAGGGACCTGAGTTAGGACTAAATTCTGTTTAGAGATTAATCTGAAGTGTGGTAGAGATAGGGATTTGGTGTGTTAAGGAAATCCTTCATATGTCCCATATTTAGGATTTATTACCTCGGATCTTTTTCTATACGTTAATCTTATGGTTCTAATATTCCTTTTTTAAGACGTCTTCATCCACAAGAAGACCTCTGTACGTTAAATACGGTACAATCCTGTTGTATACAAGGAAGTGGATTCTCGTGTGTAAGGGGACTGTGTTTTTGTTTTGTTTCCCACCTCCTTAATTGGAGTTAAGTCAAGGTTTAGACCCACCCTACGTCCTCTCCCACTCCCATACCAACACAGTTTCTGTCTGTGACTAAAAAGTAAATGTTTTTTAGGTAATATCTGGTTTTCCGTCTTAATCTTGTAATTGTGTTATTTGTGTCTTACACGAGTGTTACGTCGTTATATTTATACTGACAGCATACTATTTTAAAACACACCTGGACCCGTTCTCGAACTTGTTTCGTACTTATTTTTATTTGTCGAACCAGACAACAGTCTCGTACCCAATTAAAAATAAAAGGAAAACAAACCAAAGGTAGTTACAACAAGTATGTTGTCTATTAAACATTCTTCGGTGATTCCACGGAACCACTGTTGACCTTTTCGTTAATATTTAAGGACGTAGAGACTTTACTCTGACTTAGTTACCACGTCTCGCTGTCGCACCTCTTCGTCTCGGGGACGCGAACTTGAAAAAAACAAAGTTAAAACGGACTTATTTTTCTTCCGAACTAAATTTCTCTTTTCTGTAGAAATAGACTCATAGTAAATAGATACAAAATAAGATTCTTGTACCGGATAAATGCCTCCTAACGAGTTTACCGGAGATTCGGAATAGGGTACTTAAATGACGACTCGCTAAAACAATCCGCAACTGGAGGACAGGGTCACGAGGTTCAACATGGCAATCAGTGACGAACCCCGGTCGACACGAAGAGGTGTCGTGAGAATAGTAAAACATTTATTAAAAAATTCAAATAAAAACCGAGACGACCCAGAAGCAACGACTCGTCCGAAAGAGATCAAAGTCTCTTGTCACCGATGAGAGATCAAAGCCACGAACCCGAAGATTCACACCACCGAAGAGAACAGTGTCTCACGTCTGAGATCTCGTGTCCGAGTCATCAACACCACGTGTCCGAATCAACGGGGAGTCGCACACCCTAGAAGGACCTAGTCCCTATCTTAGGTACAGAGGACGTGACCGTCCGTCTAAGAAATGGTCACTCTGTGGTCTCTTCGGGGTGTTCCGAGAAAACGTACGTGACGAGATTATGGACTTTAGTAGTACGTTATAATGGATGAGGTAGTAGTCACGAAGTCGTTTCGACCTAACTAAAGACCAGGGACCCGTTTCAGGAGTCACGGACTCCACCCCCTCCCCGACCTGAGTCTCGGTCACTCACCTAAGGTGGGCTGGAGGTTGCTCACAGTCTAACGTCCACGTAGGACCGAGTAGAGGTAGTCAGGACTCAAGGGTAGGAGAGTGGTCACTTACCCAGTTCTGGGGTCCTACTACCATTAGTCGTGTTCCAAAAGAAGACGGAAATCCTGACTGGGTTGACCCGGTTCCTCTGAGATCTTTTCCAACGACCCCCAAGAAAGAAACCCACAGTGACGTGGGAATCCACCAGATCTTGAACCAACGACCGGACTCATTTCGTCTCAGTTCTCCTTACGTCCTTTTACCTTTCACGTGGGGACCTAGTTCAGCTGGAGTTCTAGTGGGATGGGAGACTAAGGATCAGTACATCGGGAGCAATAAAGATAGAAGACGTAGTAGAGTTGACTGTCAATCTGGAGTAGAGACTCCCCTATATGCACACACATGTCGACTAAGTGAAACAACATGTCGTTTTTGATTGTGTTTTAACATTTCATTGATAACCAACAACAAACCAGTGATTCAGTACGGACTGAAAGACGTTGGGGTACCCGACCTCGTAAGGTCCGAGGGGACAGGTAGTGATAGAGGGTCTCAAACGAGTTTGAGTACAGGTAACTCAGTAACTACGGTAGGTTGGTAGAGTAGGCGACGACGGGAGAAGAGGAGGGTGGGAGTCGGAAAAGGTCACAGTCCCAGAAAAGGTTACTCAACCGAGAAACGTAGTTCACCAGTTTTATAACCTCGAAGTCGAAATCGTAGTCAGGAAAGTCACTTATAAGGTCCAACGAAAGGAAATCCTGACTCACCAAACTAGAGGAACGACAGGTTCTCTGAGAGTTCTCAGAAGAGGTCGTGGTGTCAATCTTTCGTAGTTAAGAAGTCACAAGTCGGAAGAAATACCAGGTTGAGAGTGTAGGTATACACTGATGACGTTTTTGTTATCGAAGATATGGGGTTAAATTTTTTCTTCTTTTTTCCTCCTTTCTTTCTCTCTTTTCTTTCTTTCTGTCCCAGGAGGATCTTAGAAGTCACAGTAAGTCAAGTCAAGTCAGCGAGTCAGCACAGGTTGAGAAACGCTGGGGTACTTAGCGTGGTGCGGTCCGGAGGGACAGGTAGTGGTTGAGGACCTTAAGTGAGTCTGAGTGTAGGTAGCTCAGTCACTACGGTAGGTCGGTAGAGTAGGAGACGGCAGGGGAAGAGGAGGACGGGGGTTAGGGAGGGTCCTAGTTTCAGAAAAGGTTACTCAGTACAGCAGTGTACTCCACCGGTTTCATGACCTCAAAGTCGAAAACGTAGTAAGGAAGGTTTCTTGTGGGTCCCGACTAGAGGAAGTCATGCCTGACCAACCTAGAGGAACGTCAGGTTCCCTGAAAGTTCTCAGAAGAGGTTGTGGTGTTAAGTTTTCGTAGTCAAGAAGCCGTGAGTCGGAAGAAGTGTCAGGTTGAGAGTGTAGGTATGTACTGATGACCTTTTTAGTATCGGAACTGATCTGCCTGGAATCAGCCGTTTTATTACAGAGACGAAAACTTATACGATAGATCCAACCAGTATTGAAAAGAAGGTTCCTCATTCGCAGAAAATTAAAGTAACGACGTCAGTGGTAGACGTCACTAAAACCTCGGGGGTTTTTATTTCAGACTGTGACAAAGGTTAGAATCTTCCCGGGATTGTTACCAGTAAAAGTGAGTCCCTCCACAGACTATAAACCAAAGAAGACCTTTCGGAGGTTCATACTGACTTGTTTGAGTTTTCGTCGGAGACCTTTCTCGACAGGTTTAAGAGAGATGTTTATCAACAAAGGATAGAATTCTATCTGAGGTCTGGGTAGACACACGAGGTCTTCAGTCGAAGGAGAAGGACCGAAGAAGTCCGAGACGAATTACCGGAAGACTAATTTCGTCAGGGTCTCACGCGGGTCGAATATATACTCTTCTTTAGTCGTCCCTTGTGAGTGGAACACTACGTATCTCTTACTCGAGGAGTGACTTCTACGTTTAAAACTTCCTACTTTTAGAGTGAAGACTTATGTATTACCAGAGATTAATCGAGTGTCCATTAATCTCGTTAACGGTCCCCGGTCGTGTGAGGATCTTCGACACACGGATCCCCAAAGGGGGATCCCTTGTATTGAGTGTACCAATTTTAAGGGAAAGACGTTTCTACTGCAAAAGGGTGTGTAATTGTAACTTGGTTACAACCAACATACACCATTTTTTACAAAGACAAATGCCGGAAGAAATATTGAGTAAGGGCCCTCCTAGAGGCGAGATGTGAATCACGTCATTACTCACTTCAGTCCGACTGTTTCTACTCTCTGTATCTCCCCTCATTTTAAACGGTGTGCTCCTGAAAGGGACCACCAAGTAACCAATTCTTATGTTGACGGTTAGGTCCCCTGTATCCAAGGTAGGGACCAGCTCCTTCTAAGGTGTCCGGAGCTCCGTTGATTGGGGCACACGGTGTTGATGACTTAGACATGAGATCTCGGACACGAGACGTTGTTCTCTTCGGGTGCGTGGTGTTGATCTCTCAATAGGGAGTGGAGGTAATGATATCTTTCGGGCACATTGTACCTTCTAGGTCGTGTGGGTTTTTATTGCAAATTCAATTTTTTTATTTTATTTTACCCCTTAAGAGACCGACAGGTCACCAATTCTGAAATTCGAAGGTGACGTCCCCCGAAACCAAACTACGGACCACCCCTTGATTCTAGGGTTCACGGTGTACCACAACGGTTTTTTTTTTTTTTTCATTAACTAGTTGACCCCTAAAACCACTAAAATCGTTCAATGAGTTAAAAGGACCTAGAGAGGATAAATGTGTCAAAACTTGAAAACAAACTAAATAAAGAATAATTAGATAGAGTACAGTTCAATTAAGAATCCAGTCGGTCTTATTGTGCTTTTCTGTCTCCCTTTAAAGAAGAAGGGGTTGTTATAAGTAACTAACCTACTCGGTTCCCGGTCCCCCCCATATAAACTTCAGTTAGTATTTCGAGAGTTTCGGTATCTTTATAAGTATAAAAATTAGGTCATTGGGGTGATACCCTTGTGAAAATCTGTTTCCTTTAGTAGGATTTATTAATTTATCGTAATACATGTCAGAGTCGGACCCAACTGGTCTTTCGGTCCGACTTTAACATGTGTAAACAAATGATAATGAAGTAACTCTTTAGACATACGTCCAAAGACGTATGTCTTTGACCTGTACCTTGACCTGTACCTTGTTGTCTGACCAAGGTTTATCTTTTTCCTCATGTAGTTCCAACATATAACAGTGAGACGAATAAATTTAATATACGTCTCATGTAGTACTCTTTGCGGCCCGACCTCCTTCGTGTTCGACCTTAGTTCTAACGACCCTCTTCATAGTTATTGGAGTCTATACGTCTACTGTGGTGGGACTACCGTCTTTCACTTCTTCTTGATTTCTCGGAGAACTACTTTCTTCTCTCACTTTTTCAACCGAATTTTGAGTTGTAAGTCTTTTGACTCTAGTACCGGGGACCAGGGTAGTGAAGTACCGTTTATCTATCCCTTTGTTACCTTTGTCACTCTCTGAAATAAAAACCCCCGAGGTTTAATGACGTCTACCACTAACGTCGGTACTTTAATTGTGATTAAGGAACCTTCTTTTCGATCTGTCGTAAAAAAAAGTTCTCCCATAATTTAGAAAATAACTAATGTGTACTATTACCTACTATGTGTTCGAAGTAAGGGTAGATATTGAGATAGACCATGGTATTAGGTTAAATCTATATAACGTATCCTACACGGTTGTTAGTAATTATTGGTTTTTTTTTTTTTTTTGAGGTACTGAAACGTACCCACTGGGAAAATTACCACTTGAGGTCCAGTGTTGTATCATTGACAGTCAAGTTGATGTGGTTCCAAGACTTCTGTTGTCGAAGAGGTGGTTCGTCCAACATTTATTTAAAGTTTACCTTGGGCCGTAGTGGGACTTCCTTAAGATTGAAGTGTGACAACCCCATCAAATGGTTTTACCGAAGTCTCATCTGATTGAAATGTGTCGTGTAATTTTTTTTTTTTTTTTCTGTAAATAAGTCACAGTACTAGTCTGATAATGTAAATCGTTAGTTGTCGTACCCACGTTTTTTTTTAGATGTAATTTTGGGAAACAACCTTACGAAATGTGAAAGGTGTCTTGTCTTTGATTTTATTGGACAATATGTTGTTCAGTGTTCATGTCAGGAGCTCAAAAAACGGATATGTGCTCATAACAGATTTTGTACAGAAGAAACATCGTCGATCCGGGACGGTGGTGACACGAACCGACTCAAGTGTTTAGACAACATTGGACATCGAAGGGACAGTGAAGAGACCTAGAGGAGAGGAGAGGACGATTCGAAACAAAGGACCGTCATTAATTTTGGAAGACGGTGACGGTATAGATGACGACGACGACCTCGGTGGTATCGGTGGAACCAAAGTGCCAAACCGTTTCATAACCGGAGGTGGTGGTATACCCGGTCTTGAAGAAGGAGGTTTCAGAAGAGGAAAGTACCCAGGTTTTAAACTTCTAACTAACAACATTAACGGTTTTAGTAACATCGAAGGCGGTGGAGGTTTTAACGAAGGCAGTAATGGTTTAGGTAATATAGGTAGGGGTGACGGTGGTATAGGTGGTGGTGGTGCCGACGGTGGTTTCGGTGGAGCTGGTGACTTCAAAGGAGGTGGTGGTTTCAACAGTAAGGGTGGTTTTGGTGGAGGTGCTGGCGGTGGTTTCAAAGGTCTTGGTGAAACTGGAGAGACCGACCTACTTCGTGATCGGTAGAGAACGAATCTGTCCCGAAAAGAGCGAAGTGTCAACACCGGTAAGTACACTGGTGTGTATGTCACACCATAAAGACTTACTGTTAGAACAGATGCCTCAGTACCAGTAGTTTCCAATGTTTTCGTTTCGGAGAGAAAAACGGTGACGGAGCCAGTCAGTACTAAAGTTAATGAAAGTTAAAAGGGTATGACAAGTTTTATTAGAGAGTCCACTACAAGAAGTCATAGAAGAAATTATGGTGGTTGTTTTTAGAAAAAGTGTCAATTCACCCGTAGTCCAGAAACTCTTAGAAGGGAACTCTGCCGGGAGAAACCAAGGTGTTGAGAAGGCAGGTGGAACACACCGGAACGTAAGTACCGGTGTAGGTGGAGGAGGTGGCACCGCATACACTGTTTGGACTTCGGAGACCTCGTGACCCACAAACCTAGGGAGTAATTGTGTGTCAGACACTCGTAAGGGGTAACGAGTTTTACCGGGGAGTCTGAGAGTAGCCAACAAAGTTTCGAGTTAGGAGGCTATTTCTCGAAGGCGTCGACGAGCCCGAGAAACCCTCTGACTAAATCTGTACTGCCGTCACCTCCGTCCCTTCTGAAGTTGCTACGAAAGAACCGCCGTAGGTACCCGTCTTTCGATCTGTCGTATAATTTTTCGTCTCTGTAATTAAACGGTTGTTTCCAGGCAGATCAGTTTCGATACAAAAAAGGTCATCAGCACATACCTACACTCTTAACCTGATATTTCTTTCGACTCGTGACTTCTTGACTACGAAAACTTAACACCACAACCTCTTATGAGAACTCTCAGAGAAGTCGACGTTCCTCTAGGTTGGTCAGGTAGGATTTCCTCTAGTAAGGACCCACAAGTAACGTTCCTGACTCCAACTTCAACTTTGAGGTTATGAAGGCGGTGGACTACACTTCTCGACTGGGTAAACTTTTCTGGGACTACGACCCTTTCTAACTTCCACCCTCCTCTTCCCCTGTTGTCTCCTACTCTACCAACCTACGGTAGTGACTGAGTTACCTGTATTCAAACTCACTTGAGGTCCTCAACCACTACCTGTCTCTCCGAACCACACGACGTTACGTACCCCAGCGTTTCTCAGTCTGTGTTGACTCGTTGACTTGACTTGACTTGAAGTAATAGTCCCTTCACCCCTCCTCTTACTTCTTCTGTTCCTCTTTCTTAGTCGTATCCCCCTCGTCCCTCGATGGGTAACGAACCATAATTCGTTTTGACTAATAAACTACAGTGTTCTGGTGGAACTTGTTCCGGTACGTTATTGGTACTTAGTTGTGTCAGGTATATGTTTCTCCTTCACGTCTTTAATAGGGGACCAAAGGTAGAGGGTAACCAGTTTCAAACGGGGTGCTCCGTAATTAAGGAAGTTTGAAGGTCCGATGTCTGGCCACTTACAGGTCTCTCAGGGAGTCACTGAGTGTGGAGTCTAAGGTGTCCTCTGGGACCCCGTGGGTCTCTTCACGTCATCGTACCCGACTGTACTCCAACCTGTTTCAGATATGACTACATCAGTGATATCTCCGTCACCTCGGACCTGATGTACGACGTTTCGGTCTCTCCGATTCTCATAGACTTGTGTTGACTATGTGGGTGTGTTTACAGGTAAAGTCACACCTAAGGTTAGTTTTTCGTGTCGGAAACATCTATTTCGTAGAAGAGACGCTTAGGACTGAGACGAGGAGTGATCAACATCTTGAATCCCGTTTGATTAAAGGGACGTGGATCTAAAGGTGTAAGCAATTTACCTTTATTATGGACGTATCCATAAAAAGGATACATCCTTCCAAAACTCCAAACTTACTTTATTAGGTACATTGTATACACCTGGTCTTGTATTGGAATTGATTTAAAGGGAGAGGATATTATTATATTATCTATCTTTTATTGTTTAAAGGTTGATTTCTCCTTACCAATTCATTTAGTACTACGTCAGTCAATTACCTAGAAGAGACACGTAGAAAATTTTTTCCTATTACTCCCTAAAAGGACCACCAGATCACCGATTCTGAGTCCCGAGGGTTACGTTCCCCGACGTCAAGTTAGGGACCAGTCCCTTGATCTAGGGTGTACGGTATTGATTCTCGAACGTGTGGTGTTGATTTCTGGGATGTACGACGTTGATTCTGGACCGTACCGGTTTATTTCTTTATCTATAAAATTTTATTATTTTGAATTTTGATTTTTAATATTCTTCACCCTTTACCGGTACATAACTCTTTTCCGCGTTATTTTTTAACACATTCATGTTACACCCTCCTCCCACAACATACGTGTGTCGTCAGATCAAGTCAGCGAGTCACAGGTTGAGAAACGTTGGGGTACCTGACGTCGTGCGGTCCGAAAGGACAGGTAGTGCTTGAAGGTCTCGGATGAGTTTGAGTACAGGTAGTGCAACCACTACGGTAGGTTGATAGAGTAGGAGACAGAAGGGGAAGAGGAGGGTGGAAGTTAGAAAGGGTCGTAGTCACAGAAAAGTTTAGTCAGTCAAGAAACGTAGTTTACCGGTTTCATAACCTCAAAGGCGAAGTCGTAGTCAGGAAGGTTACTTGTAAGTCCTGAATAAAGGAAATCCTACCTGACCAACCGAGAGGAACGTCAGGTTCCCTGAGAGTTTTCAGAAGAGGTTGTGGTGTTAAGTTTTCGTAGTCAAGAAGTCACGAGTCGAAAGAAATATCACGTTGAGAGTGTAGGTATGTACTGGTGACCTTTTTGGTATCGAAACTGATCTACCTGGAAACAACCGTTTCATTACAGAGACAAAAAATTATGCGACAGATTGAAAAGAAGGTTCCTTAATCACAGAAAATTAAAATACCGACGTTAGTGGTAGACGTCACTAAAACCTCGGGGGGTTTTATTTCAACGAGTGACAAAGGTAACAAAGGGATAGATAAACGGTCCTTCATTACCCTGGTCTACGGTACTAGAAAAAGAAAAATTCGGTTGAAAAAGTAAGAGGAGAAAGTGAAAGTAGTTCTCCGAGAAATCAAGAAGAAGTGAAAGACGGTAGTCCTACCACAGTAGACGTATAGACTCCAATAACTATGAAGAAGGTCGATAGAACTAAGGTCGAACACGAAGGAGGTCGGGTCGCAAAGAGTACTACATGTGACGTATATTCAATTTATTCGTCCCACTGTTATATGTTGGAACTACATGAGGAAAAAGATAAACCTTGGTCAGACAACAAGGTACAGGTCAAGATTGACAACGAAGGACTGGACGTATGTCTAAAGAGTCCTCCGTCCAGTCAACCGGACCATAAGGGTAGAGAATTTCTTAAGAGGTTTCAAACAACACTAGGTGTCTCAGTTTTCGAAACCGTATCAGTTATTTCGTTTTCATCTACAAAAAGACCTTGAGAGAACGAAAAAGTCACTAGGTCGTCTACAACCGTTAAACTAGAGACCGAGGAGACGGAAAAGATTTAGGTCGAACTTGTAGACCTTCAAATGTTAAGTACATGACAACTTCGGACTGAACCTCTTAAAACTCATAATGAAACGATCGTACACTCGTGTGTTGTATAGTGCACGTTTATGAATCACTATACTTGTGTACACCCTAAAGAACACCTATCTAAACTTTTGTGATTACTCATTACGACCATTACTGACTACACAAATCTTTTATGATAACTCGTTACGATCAGTTATGGTAAACGAGTAAAAGGAACAATTGACTTGAGGTTTAAGCAAGTCTCACCGTTCCACGGGTAGGGGTTTACTGTTTAGTACTAAACAAAGTTCGTCAGACCTTTTAAGTAGAGAGGTTTAAGGGTTGAAGGTACTGTTGTCTTCTTCCGGTACACTAGACGAAGACCCCCTTTTTTACCAGATTACTTTTTAGAAGATACACCTTAAGTCCTCTAAAAATGATTGGACTACTTTTTCTCATTATATCGTCAGTGATAGGGAAGGGGAAAGGAAGGAACCTACATCTACATTTTAGGCCTCGACGTCGTTGTTATGACACTCGTACTCCACTGGTCGCACTCTAGTTCTTTAAGTCGGGACAGTAAAAACTCGGTGACTTAGTTCTACCTTTGACGAAGGTTAGAGACATGTAAATAAACAGATTTGGAGATGCCAGTCCCAAGACAATGAACACTGGTTTAGTTGACTATACTGTGACACGATCAGTTAAATGTAAGGATATAGTAACTAAAAATGTCCTCTACGAATTCCATACAAAATATTATTTATTTGACTCTTGGATTGACTGAATGGGTTCCAGTAGAGGGAAAATTCAGAGGGTTGGTCTTAAGTATGGGTTAGGATTAGGATCTCAGGAAAGGTGCTGAAGTTATCGTTTGTCAACATATGTCTTATGTTCCTTCTAATATTCCGTCTTTTTACTTACGGTTCGGAACTCCGACGATTTTCAGATCCAATATTTACAGTAACACACGGTACCCTCCTTAAAAATGAAATAACATGACTATCTCTTGTCGTTATACAGTTCTAGATACGAAGTCGTTTTTAACGACGGTACAAGGGTTCCGGAACATGAACTATCTCGAGTCATTTATAATTTAGTTGGTTATTTATTAGTCTATTTTAAGAGGTCCATCTGAACCTCTTACATTCTGAAGGAACTACTCAGGTCACTAATTCTGAGACAAGAAGATGACGTCTCCCAGTACCCAAACTAGGGATCGGACCCTTGATTATAGGGTACAGGGTACGTCGTACCGACTCTTTTTTTTAACAAGTGTACCTCTTACTTAGTCTTATTTGTTCCAATCTCTCTTCTTCTGGTAAATCTGCTAAAGACGTTATAGATAAAGTGTACTCTCTACAATTCAATACTTGATACCGTAACAGATATCCTGTTCACGCACACGAGTCAGAGGTCCGTTCTTATGTATCCTGTCCTCCTCCCTTGTTTAAGTTCTCCTTAAGTCTTTTGTCTTAGTTTTCCCAGTATCAAGAGTGTACCGTTGATCGAACAGAAGACTTTTTTTGTAAGAATAATCCGATGAACCGACTGGTTTTGGAAGTCTCCAAAGGGTGATGAACATCTGATGTAGGATTTCAACGGTGGACCACAAGTACCAGGAGGTAATCGAAGATCGAGATCTAGAAGTCCCCAAAAGGACCATCGAGTCTACCATTTCTTAGACGGACGTTACGTCCTCTGGGTCCAAGTTAGGGACCCAATCCTTCTCGGGGACCTCTTCCCCTACCGATGGGTGAGGTCATAAGAACGACCTTTTAGGGTACCTGTCTCCTCAGACCACCCGATGTCAGGTCACCCAACGTTTATCAACCTTAACTGACTCACTGACTGTGATCTAGAAGTTTCATTGATAAGTAGTTTGTGAAAACTTATCTTTCTATTCTACTGGGTGTCTCTACAATACCCCTCCCTCCACCCTCCCCCCAAGTACAAACCCTTGTGTACATTCTTAATTACTTTGATCTAGTGAAGGATTGTGGCGTGTGTTTTTATTTGAGTTTTACCTAATTTCTAGATTTACATTCTAGTCTTTGATATTTTGAGGATCTCCTCTTGTATCCGTTTTGTGAGAGTCTGTATTTAGTGTCGTCCTAGGAGATACTAGGTGGAGGGTCTTAAGACCTTTATTTTCGTTTTTATTTGTTTACCCTAGATTAATTTTAATTTTCGAAGACGTGTTGTTTCCTTTGATATTCGTTCCACTTTTCCGTCGGAAGACTTACCCTCTTTTATTATCATTTACTTCGTTGACTGTTTGTTAATTAGAGTTTTTATATGTTCGTTGAATAAGTCGAGTTAAGGTCTTTTTATTTGCTGGGTTAGTTTTTTACCCGGTTTCTTGATTTATCTGTAAAGAGGTTTCTTCTGTATGCCTACCGATTGTTTGTGTACTTTTCTACGAGTTGTAGTGAGTAATAATCTCTTTACGTTTAGTTTTGGTGTTACTCCATGGTGAAGTGTGGTCAGTCTTACCGACGCTAGGTTTTTAGACGTTCGTTATTTACGACCTCTCCCACACCTCTTTTCCCTTGGGAGGATGTGACAACCACCCTTACGTTTGATCATGTCGGTGATACCTCTTGTCACACCTCTAAGGAATTTTTTAACGTTTATCTTGATGGAATACTGGGTCGTTAGGGTGACGACCCGTATGTGTGGCTCCTTTGGTCTTAACTTTCTCTGTGTACATGGGGTTACAAGTAGCGTCGTGACAAATATTATCGGTCCTGTACCTTTGTTGGATCTACAGGTAGTCGTCTACTTACCTATTCTTTCGACACCATGTATATGTGTTACCTCATAATGAGTCGGCAATTTTTCTTAAGTAAACTTAGTCAAGACTACTCTACCTACTTTGACCTCGGCTAATATGTCTCACTTCATTCGGTCTTTCTTTTTGTGGTTATGTCATATGATTGTGTATATATACCTTAAATCCTTCTAGCATTACTGCTGGGACGTACGTTCTGTCCTTTTTTCTGTGTCTACACATATTGCCTGAAAACCTGAGTCTCCCTCTCCCTCTCCCACCCTACTAAACCCTCTTACCGTAAGATTGTACATATGATAGAACATTCTTAACTTAGCGGTCAGATACAGACTACGTCCTATGTCGTACGAACCCCGACCACGTACCCCTACTGGGTCTCTCTACAATACCCCTCCCTCCACCCTCCCCCCAAGTACAAACCCTTGCGTACATTCTTAATTTCTAAAATTTTAAATTTTTGATTTTTTTATTATTATTATTATTATTATTTTAAATTTTTTAATTTTTATTTTTTATTTAGCATTTATGAGTTCCTAATAATCTCCTATAAGACTGGTATTATAGAAAACCGTCATAAATAAAAAAAATTCAAAGATTTCTTTAGTAGTTTCTCTTTATTTTAGAACTTAATTTTTTTTTTAATTTAATTTAATTTAATTTAAATTTTTTATTTTTTGATTTTTTTATTATTATTAAATTTTTCTTTTTTCTTTCTATTCGATTAATTAGTACATTAAACGTATTATAAATGTTTAATGAAGTAGCCGTAATAAAGAAACAAACTAGAGGGAAGTAAACGATAAATAACAAAGGGTTGTTGGTACACCCAATTCGTCCCCGTCCTAACACGTTAATATTTAACATACCAGAATGTCTACTTCGCTACTAACCTTCCGCAGTGATTGAGTCACTGTACTCAAACGTGTTTGAGGTCCTCTCTCATTTCCTGTCCCTTCGGACCGCACGACGTCAGGTACCCCAGCTCCTCAACCTGTACTTAGTCACTGACGTGTTGTTGTCTACTTCTTTGGTTCTAAGTCTTTGTGGTTCACAGTTTAATTGGGAGACCAATCTGGAAGGAGCAACCAACGGAGACGATGAGTCCTGGTTGAACATGACGTCACTCCGAGGTTCCAGTACCAGTTGACTAAGTCGAATAACCGGGGTCATGGCTCCCATACGGATCATAGGTGGTTGACAGGTTTGGAGTTTACTTGAGTACTATTGTCGGGTGTGGGTCTGTCGAAAGAGTTGTTCTTTAAATTTCAGTAGTTAGAATTGGGTCTTTAACCAAATGTGTAGAAACAGGGTGTGTCTACCTAATATTTGACGAGACAACTTGTGAGACAGTTTATACTTTGAAGACTTTCGAAAAATCACTTGTTTATACTCCGATTTAGAAGGTGGCTAGAAGAGTATTACTAACAACACTTATAAAAGCGAGACCGACCGGACATCGAATCATAGATATTAAAGACTGATTGGTGGAAGTCTGGGACGGACTTATATGGAGAGAGGAAATTTCAGTCAGTCAAAAGAATGTAGAAGTTCTGAGACCATCTGAGTCTCTTTGAACACTTAGACATCCGAAAGTTTACAACAAAACCAGTATTCCCATCTTTGTCAAGAGAAAAGTCGAAAGACGTAACGTTTATCCTCGGCCTCAAGGTCCACACCTAATAAAATTTTAATATTCTATGACACGATCGCAGGTCACTGATTCTGATGACTGGAGCACCAGGTTACCGATTCTGAAGTACGAGGGTTACGTCCCCCGGACCCAAACTAGGAACCAGTCCTTTGATCTAGGGTGCACGGTGTCCCTAGGACGTACGATGTTTATTTCTAGAGTGGGCGTCGTTATTTCTAGTTCTAGAGCTTCCGGTGTTGATTCTGGGTCTCGTCGGTTTATTTATTTATTTATTTTTCTTTAAAAAAAGTTTTTTAATATTCTATAACACGAGTTGAAATATCATTTCTTAAAGTTTTAGAGTGGTTCTACATAAATAAAAACATTTAAAACAAAAGTTCAATTTTAATATTTTATGAAACAATGATAATACTTTATAACCTTTATCCCCCGACGAAAAAAAATATTAGATTTGTGTCACCTGGGCTTGAATTTGAAGAAAAAAAGGAGGTTGGCGACACTGGAAGTTGAAACGGAACAGATAAGGAGAATAGTTGTGGACCTACTGTGACTCCCGTTTTGGATGTCGAAGGACCAGTCAAAAATTATTAAAAAGAGACTTCAGGTCAGAATAAATTTTGAAGTTCAAGAATAGTAGGATGGGTAGAGAGATCCACAACAGAACCGATATGACTGTCTGGTAAGTGTAGAAGACGTCTCGTCCGTACTGCAACCAAGAGTCCCCTCGGATGACACTTAAGAAGTCTTCCGTGAAAGGTCCCACATCAACGGGTCAAGCCCTCTATTTGACTTCGAACGGGAGAAGGTTTGACCTAAGTCACGGACGGAACACCAGGAAGAGTGACGACCCCAAGGAAGTGGGACGTTCGGCGGGAAAACCCGTTCCTTAGACATTTGTCGGGTTCAGGTTGACGGAAGGTATCACAAGAAAAAAGAAAAACCGACGTGACCCAGAACCAGCGACACATGTCCGAAAGAGATCAACGTCACTCGCCCCCTATGGGAGATCAACTTCACTCACCCGAAGAGCAACGCCACCGAAGAGAACAAAGTCTCGTGGCCGAGATCCCATGAGTCCGAGGTCATCGACACCGCGTACTCGAATCAAAGAGACGTAGTGCACCTTAGAAGAACCTGGTCTTTAACTTGGCTACAAAGGACGTAACAGTCCGTCGTAAGGGGTGTCACAAGAACTGGTGTCCTTTATCTGAGTAGGTACGGTGGGACTGAAGGGGAAAGGGAAGAGGGAGAGGAAAGAAGGACGACATTTCCTGTGTAGTCGTTCAAATGTCGTGTCCACTGACGGGTCGACCCCTTACCACGGGATCATAGAAGATGAACACCCCTGGTGGACAAAGGTGTCACCTCGATAGTCCGGAGGTGAGAGCCGAATCTCCGTACCCCGACTACTTACGAAGTCACAAATCAGAAGACAAGTCACTAGTCGACCATTTCTTAGACGGACGTTACACCCCCTGGACCCAGCCTAGGGACCCAACCCTTCAGGAGAACTTTTTTCCTTTCCGATGGGTGAGGTCATAATAACGGACCTCTAAAGGTACCTGATATATCAGGTACCCCAACATTTCTGAGCCTGTACTGACCCGCTGAAAGTAAAAGTGAAAGTCACCATATCAACTGTATAGTCCACTTAGTAAGACAATTTCGAGGGTAGGAGATGTCCTGTTTTGATAAAAGTCCTTATTTGTACTTTACTTTGTCTATTATTATCGGTCCTTTTTTACGACCTCTCTTTTTACAAGTAACTTGAAGTATATGTGTTAGTACGGATATTTTTATTTTATTTATAATTTCGTGATTTTTCAAGTTTTCATTCCCTAATGAAGAAAAATTAATTGGATAAAAAAATTTTCTTTTTGAACACGGATGTATAACTGGACAGTGTCAGTACTTTTTATCGTGATACCAAAGATACAAGTTCCGAATTAAAGACGTGTAAACAGTCACTGAAGACTTTTAACTACAACAAACGTACAAGTGCAAGTTATCTGTTATCTCGGTCTAAACAGTATAACGAAACGAACATCAACTATTTTCTTATGAAAAATATTTAAGATTGAAGTTTTTCAAAGAAATTGTACTTCGTTCTCTATCTCTTTCTCAACCCCTTTTAGAATTCAAACTGTCTCTAAGTAATTTTTAGGGTAAAGTGTTATTTAAGGTCTTTGATTTTATTACAGAAACAAAGAAACCCTACTTGAGACATCCGTTAGTTTATCTTTTGAAAGTGATTTTATAGTAGTGGTCTTTTATTTCCAGATAAGATATATATTTTCGGATACCGGATAACGTAAACCACTTTTTTTTGTTCAGACTTCAAAAAGAAGAAGACGTTTCTAGTCTCTTTTTACCGACTATTATCGTCTGTAATAAACTAGGTCCCGAAATCTTTCTAACGGACGAAAAACCACTTTTAATAACGGGAAAACCGAAGAGGTCCGTCACTCCTAGTTGTAGAAAACAATAAAGAGATCTGAAAGTATCTTACTATCTTAACTTCATTGAGTCCAGGACAAAGTAACAGAAATGTTAGTCAGACGATGGGAATATTGTATAAAGATTAGGTGGTAAATCTACATCCCTTCATACCATACTCCTTGCCTCTATGGTTAACAAAGACTTTTTTCGTGTCACTAAGACTTAGAAATACTTGAATAAGAGGTTTCCTTACGCACATCGACTCAGGTACCCCAACCCCAGACCCTGTACATGGTGATCCTAAGGAAGGTTAATTTAAGGTACATTTAATGTTACAAATTACGACGACGACGACGACGATTCAGTGAAGTCAGCACAGGCTGAGACACACTGGGGTATCTACCGTCGGGTGTTCCGAGGGGACGGGGACCCTAAGAGGTCCGTTCTTGTGACCTCACCCAATGGTAAAGGAAGAGGTTACGTACTTTCACTTTTCACTTTCACTTCTACGANAATAAGAGGTTTCCTTACGCACATCGACTCAGGTACCCCAACCCCAGACCCTGTACATGGTGATCCTAAGGAAGGTTAATTTAAGGTACATTTAATGTTACAAATTACGACGACGACGACGACGATTCAGTGAAGTCAGCACAGGCTGAGACACACTGGGGTATCTACCGTCGGGTGTTCCGAGGCGACGGGGACCCTAAGAGGTCCGTTCTTGTGACCTCATCCAATGGTAAAGGAAGAGGTTACGTACTTTCACTTTTCACTTTCACTTCTACGAGTCAGCACAGGTTGAGAAACGCTGGGGTACCTGACGCCGGATGGTCCGAGGAGACAGGTACCCTAAAAGGTCCGTTCTCATGACCTCACCCAACGGTAACGGAAGAGGTGTTACAAATTATTTATTCACGTTTACACTCGGAATGTCATTCAGGGAATATGGTTATTCAAGATAAGACTCTCGTGTAAATAATTCAGGTTAAACAAGTATGTAGGTTGTTTCAATCGAATCCATGGGTTGATTGTGTGAACCGATATATCATGACATAACGATATTCAAATATTATGAGAAGTGTGATTATTATATATCGTTTGTGTTTCTTTTGTAAAAGTACAATGTCATGTCATGGAACTTTTCATGTTCTCATGTCATGTTATCGGTCGCATGGTGTCAACCGTAGCTTACTTGTGTGTTCTCACTGACTGACCTCCTCCCTCTCCCCCACCCTCTATCATCTCGACTTCCCAGTAGTCGTTATCCTCTGCCTCCCGTTTGACTCTACAGTGAGTGTTGACTGCAACTACCGTGTCCAAGACCCGAACTTTATTTCTGTGACATGAGGACATGAGGTATGGCCTGACATGTTATTTCATGTGTGCTCCTGTCGATGGACATCTCCCACGTGTGTGTATTGTTACACACGGTCTGTGCACTTGATTGAGTACACTGACCTGTACACTTGTGTGTAAGTGTAGAAACCTTCAAGCGTTGAACTTCCAGGTATGCGCTCCCTGAATGATATAAATGTGTGTCAAACGATCTTGAGTCATGTTGATGTCGTCAACAATCTTGAATCTGATCTTGTCAATCCACCCCTCGTGATGAAATAGTGACTGTAACAAGTTTTAGCCGTCACATATCACTATTATCTTTCGTCTGGTAAAAATCGACCCCTATGTGGTGTCGACGTCCTCTGTGTTCTTTGTACCTAAGTCGGAGACTCAACCCTTCTGGGGGACCTTCTTCCGTACCGTTGGGTGAGGTCATAAGAACGGTACCTGTCTCTTCGGAGCGCCCAATGTCAGCTATCCTGGAGTTTCTCAGCCTGTACTGATGTCACTGAATCGTGTGTGTGGTGTCGATGGTGAATGTATGTGCCGGAGTCTTTACCTCAACCACTCTCGGGGACCCACTAAAGACACGGAAGATGATTCTGTGTCCCTCTACAAAGCTCGTTGGGAGAACTCCACCTTATAAATCCTGGATAAACTTTCACTTTCTCCTCTCACTTGTTCGACCGAATTTCGAGTTGTAAGTCTTTTGATTCTAGTAACGTAGACCAGCGTAACGAAGTACCGTTTATCTACCCCTTTGTCACCGACTGAAATAAAACCCCCCGAGGTTTTAGTGACGTCTACCACTAACATCGGTAATTTAATTTTCTACGAATGATGAACCTTCTTTTCGATACTGGTTAGATCTGTCGTAATGAAACGGTTGTTTCCAGACAGAACAGGCCCGATACCAAAAAGGTCATCAGTACTCTCAACCTGATATTTCTTTCTACTCGTGTCTTCTTAACTACGAAAACTTGACACCACAACCTCTTCTGAGAACTCTCAGGGAACCTGACGTTCCTCTAGGTTGGTCAGGTAGGATTTCCTCTAGTTAGGACCCACAAGTAACGTTCCCGACTACAACTTCGACTTTGAGGTTATGAAACCGGTGGACTACGCTTCTCGACTGAGTAAACTTTTCTGGGACTACGACCCTTTTTAACTCCTCTACCCCTGCTGTCTTCTATTCTATAAACCTACCGTAGTGACTGAGTTACCTGTACTCAAACCCATCCGAGGCACTCAACCACTAGCTGTCCCTCCAGACCGTACGACACTAAGTACCCCAACGTTTCTTAGTCTGTACTGACTCGCTGACTTGACTTGACTTGAATCGTGATCCTGAGATCGTCCTTAAGATTTTGTTGTACCTTTAAGAACGGATAATGACAAAGTGTGTTATAAGGAGGAGAGACTATATCGAGGACGTGAAGTTTCTCTCTTTAGTGTAGGTTATTACAGTAGACTAATAGAAAGTCATCGAGGGGTTGTGACTTTCCTACTACAAATTTGAGAAATTATTTCTCTTTACTTTCTTCTTGATTGTAAATGACTTTAAGATGATACATGATTGGTGAAATGTACTCAATAAAATAAATTTGGAATGTGGAGGTACTCTCCATTCATAATAATGGGATTAAAAAGTTGCCTCCCTTGATTCTGTGTCTCTTTAATTCAGACGTTCTGTGTCTTTCCAATTCTGGATCATCGTGTATCGAAGGGGATCACCGAGTCACCATTTCTTAGACGGACGTTACGTCCAAACTAGAGACCCAACCCTTCTAGGGGACCTCTTCCTTTACCGTTGGGTGAGATCATAAGAACGGACCTTTTAGGGTACATGTCTCCTTAAACCACCCAATGTCAGGTACCCCAGTGTTTTCTCAGTCTGTACTGAAACGCTCATTGGTTGTCGTTGTTTCGTGTATCGACGATCGTCTATAGACCCTAAAGGTGGATTAAGATGTAGCCTTTAACCTGGAACTTGGAAACAATCAAAGGTTCGGGTGGATACCCTTCGAACTGGAACTTTGGTATACTCAACTCCAGTCCAAGGAAGTGGTTGGTCCACTGTGTGTCTCTTGTGTTTCATCTGGGGTCTCTCTCGACCGGAACGTCTGAGTCAGGGAGGTTCACCGTCGAGAACCCCGTCGACCACACGTGGACGGGACCGGTACGGGTCCGGGTCGACCCGGGAAGGAGCGGACGGACGACCGGACAAGGGACCTGAGACATCCTGTCCTGTTAAGAACAACTATCGTCTTCACTTGTGTCGTAACGTTTCGTTGATATGAGATTATTTAAAAAAATTACATAAAGAAAAAGCGACGTGACTCAGAAGTAACGACACACTCGAAAAGAGATCAACGTCGTTCGTCCCTGATGAGAGATCAACGACACGTACCCGAAGAATAACGTCACCGACCACCGAGTTTACCATTTTCGCAGACGGATGTTACCCTCTCTGAGTCCAAGCTAGGGACCCAGCCCTTCTAGGGGACCTCTTCCTTTACCGTTGGGTGAGGCCATGAGAACGGACCTTTTAGGGTACCTGTCTCCTCGGACCATCCGATGTCAGGTATCCCGACGTTTCTCAGTCTGTACTGACTCGCTGAAACGAAAGTGAAAGAGAAGAACTCCTCGTACGCTAGGTCCGTATACCCTAGAAGGGTCTGGACCCTACCTCGAACAAAAGGGGACGTGACCGTCCCCTTTATTATTAAATGACATGTTAGTCCCTTTAAGATTTAAATTTTTTTTATATCTCTCTCTCGTTCCATTCCCCCTGCACCATGACCCATACTCATCACTGTCCACTGTCCGTCCACAGTAATTCGATACTCAGGTCGACTGTATATAGTGGCAGTGTGGATCCGGTACTGGAGACCGGGGACGACGGGTGACCTCCGGTGATCGCAGTGACGAGGAAGTTCTGTCACCAACAGTGATGTTCCCCCTACTTAAGAGACAAGGGACGAGGAACCTTCCCGATCGAGTCGAAGAGAGTCCACACGACGGACGAACCTGTGTTGAGCCAGTGTCCTCACGTAGGGCCGAGAGTCCTGTGTCGTGACGTCCACGGACCAGCACAGACGAAGATATCTTCCTCCATCCAAGGAGAGGGGATCTTACAAGGTGTTGTAATCTAGGATCCTTCTCTTTTCTTTACCTGTGGGTGATTCTCCTGTATTTGGTTCTTTAATCCGGTCCCCCGTCTCGTCTTCTCTCCTTACCCTATTGCTGTAGTCTCGGGTAATCATCCCCAGACTACTCTACTCTGGTTGTCTTTTCTAAGACCAAAATCTTTGACCGTGAGAATTCGGGTAATACACAGAGGAATATTTGTCTAGGAATCTTTTTTTTTGGTTGTTTGACATTTATTAAGACATGTTTGATCTAAAGGTGAAGTTACTCAGACACAATTCGTTTCAGACTACTTCTTTTTAGTTCGGTAAATTTAAAGACAAGGGTATTGGTCATGACTCATCGTATAAATTTAGACATCTGTGTCACTAATCCCGTGTCTCCCAGTAGTAAAGTTTGCGTCGTAGGAAGAGGACGCAACATAATTTGTGGAGAAGATCGACAAACGGACCTACGTTTCCGAACTAAGTAGGAGATTAACAACACTTCTACGTCAAGTCAACCCCTCCAATTTTTTTTTTTTTTGTCTTACAGATTTAGTCGTCTCTGTACTTGTAAACGAGAGGGAGGGAAAACCAAGTAGAAAAATTCGGACAAAACACAAGTAACAACCGCTTTAAAAGTATAACCGACCACCCTAGTGTAAGTAGTTCAGGTGTGACAGTATTCGGTGGAAGACAGTCATAAGTGTCAACTGTCCATCGGCATGGCATCACCTGTAAGTCAAGTCAAGTCAAGTCAAGTCAAGTGAGTCAGTACAGGTTAAGAAACGCTGGGGTACTTGACGTCGTGTGGTCCGAAGGGACAGGTGGTGGTTTAGGACCTCGGATGAATTTGAGTATAGGTAACTCAGCCACTACGGTAGGTTTGTAGAGTAGGAGACAGCAGGGGAAGAAGACGACGGAAGGTAGAAAGGGTCGAAGTCCCAGAAAAGGTTACTCAGTCAAGAAGTGTAGTCCACGGGATTCATAACCTCGAAGTCGAAGTCGTAGTCAGGAAGGTTACTTATAAGATGAGTCCTCACTAAAGGAAATTCTACCTGACCAAACCAGAGGAGAGTCGAAAGAAATATCAGGTTGAGAATGTAGGTATGTACTGATGACTTTTTTTTGTGTGGAAACTGATCTGTCTGGAAACAACCGTCTCATTATAGAGACGAAAAATTATACGACAGATCCAACCAGTATCGAAAAGAAGGTTCCTCGTTCGCAGAAAATTGAAATACCGACGTCAGTGGTAGACGTCACTAAAACCTTGGGAGGTTTTCTCCCAGAGAATGACAAAGGTGACAAGGGGGTAGATAAACGGTACTTCACTACCCTGGTCTACGGTACTAGAATCAAAAGACTTACAACTCAAAGTTCGGTTGGAAAAGTGAGAGGAGAAAGTGAAAGTAGTTCTCCGAGAAATCAAGAAGTGAAAGACTGTATTCCCACCATAGTAGACGCATAGACTCCAATAACTATAAAGAGGGTCGTTAGAACTATAAAGAGGGTCGTTAGAACTAAGGTCGAACACGAAGTAGGTCTGACCATAAAGTGTACTACATGTGACGTATATTCAATTTGTTCGTCGTACTGATATATGTCGGAACTGTATGAGGAAAGGGCTAAACCTTGGTCAGACAACAAGGTACAGGTCAAGATTGACGACGAAGAACTGGACGTATGTCTAAAGAGTTCTCCGTCCAGTCCACCAGACCATAAGGGTAGAGAAATTCTTAAAGGGTGTCAAACGACACTAGGTGTGTCAGTTTCCAAAACCGTATCAGTTACTTCGTCTTCATTTACAAAAAGACCTTGAGAGAACGAAAAAGGTACTAGGTCGACTACAACCGTTAAACTAGAGACCGAGGAGACGGAAAAGATTTAGGTCGAACTTGTAGACCTTCAAGTGTCAAGTACATGACAACTTCGGACTGAACCTCTTAAAACTCGTAATGAACCGATCACACTCTTTACTCATGTTGACACACCATCAAACTAGTAAGAAACCGTAACGGAAAGAAACCCTAACCTTACTTTTGACTGCAAAAGGTCAGGACACCGGTGACGACTCAAAAGGTTTAAACGACTGTATAACTCACATCGTGAAAGTGTCGTAGTAGAAAATCCTAAACTTTATCGAGTTGACATTAAGGTAGTGGAGGTGATGGAAACAAGTAGCACTACGAAGGATTCCGGGTGAACTGAAGTGTAAGATCCTACAGACCGAGATCCACTCACCTGTAATTCATAGAATTATGGAAAACCAGTTAACCGGGAAGAAAAAATTATTCAATACTTTATTCCTAAACCTTTACTGGAAAGTCCTATACCTTGGATGAGAGTAAAGTGTCCTCAATTTTTCTCTATGGGTCTTTTTCTCTTTCGAAAGAGGTTTCTATACGTCATTCAGTTACGGAAAGATCAAGGGGAAGGACGGGTTCTCCGAAAGGACCACCGAGTCTATCATTTCTTAGACGGACGTTACGTTCTCTGGACCCAAGTTAGGGACCCAACCCTTCAAGGAGATCTCTTCTCTTACCGATGATGAGGTCATAAGAACGGACTTCTTAGGGTACCTCTCCTCAGACCGTCCGATGTCAGGTACCCCAGTGTTTCTCAGATTATGTTGATGCACTGATTCTGGGTGAGTGAGTGAAGGACGAGGTTCTACCTTTCTCTTATTTCATGATGTCACTCATGGTGGACCTTGTTGAGACAAAGTCGTCGGTGTAAACAATTTTCAATTTTTCTCTGTCTAATTTATTCATGATGATTGTATGTAAAAATAAATCGTGTCATATAGGTTTTATGAGAGTGAAACTACACGTTAGTTATTGTTTTAATTATACTCTATAAAGTGAAATAAAAGAAATAGGATTCAGGAGTTTAAGGTTACTCGTGAAGACAAAAATGTCGTGTAGAATTGACCTTCGTCGGTGTACACCGGTCACCCATGATATAAAAAAAGATGCAAAACCGGTGTGACACGTCGGACACCCTAGAATCAAGGGACTGGTCCATACCTTGGTCACAGGGGACGTCACCTTTAAACCTTAGAGTTGGTAACGTGGGGGTCCCCTCAGGACACCGATGGTTTAGTCTGTCGTATCTTCGACGGAATAAAAACGTAGACACTTCAAGGAAGAGGTTAATCGGTTAGTCAAGAGTTTCGTAGAAATTCTCGACCGTCCTACACTTTGTAATTAGTTTATTAATCTTTCAATTTTCCTTCGTAAACCTTCTTGTAGTGACGGAACATTACACAAAGATCCCTTCTGTTCTTGTAAAGAGACCGTTAAAATTCCTTGTTAGGTCAAGGTGATTGTCAGAAACTTTCGGTTGACGCGAACCGAGATCCCTTCGGGGTAGTTGTTCTGTCCGAAAGGGACGAGAGGTCCAAGAAGGGAGAGTCGTCCCCGAGTTATACACGGTCTTCCCGGGGGCTCCTGACTCCTACCTACTTCCACCTACCTGGCAAACACCGGGACACCAAGATCAAAGTGAAACACACTTCGAACACCTGTGTCCCTTCTTCTGTCTTACTTCACGACCTTGACTCTGTGACTCTTTCGTAACAAGAGACGGAAGGGTAGGTGCGTAGACGTTCGCCGTGATGGGTAAGGGAAAACTACCGGCTCACTATACGGTAACATATGTGCATGGTGTGGGATAAAGGTCGATACTTAGTACGGTTCGGTGTGACAGATCTTGTCCGGTGAGTCTCTACTTCGTTGTTTACGTTTGCTGGTATACCTTAAAAGGGTTCTGAATGCTTCGGTCAGTGTATCTATTACGATTTCAACCCTGAGAAGACTTGGGGAAGGGTAAAGAATAAAGGACTCTTTTTGACTCCAGGTTTTTGAATTCAAGGGATTGAACTTCGAGTACGTTTAAGAGTGTTAAAAAAAGAGAACGACTAGGGAGTCAGACCGTAAAGGTCAGTATCCCCAAAGTGAGTCTCAGACCTATTTCTCTAAAGAAAGTCGTCGAGTTTTAGACCCACAAGACAAAAACCCCAAAAAAAAAAACCTCCCCAACTTCATGAACGTCCAAGTTGTAAAATCTGACGTTCATAGGTGTTCTATGTCTTTTACTGGTGTCGTGGTCGGGGGTTGGTGTCCATGGGAATCTGGGAGGGAGTAGGGTCCCCTGTATCCCACACGTCTTACGGTTCAAGTCGTAGTGGGTCTGGGTGTAGTGACACCCGTCGTTCACTAGTTCATCTCTGTGTCACCGGAGTCCATTTGTCTTTTTAGTGTTCTCCTTTTTCTTTAGGGAGAAACGAAGTCAGGACGGTCCTACGGTCGGGAAGATGTAACAGACGGACCTCAAGGGGGGGTTACTCGTAAGTGAGTTCGTCTTCTTTGGGGAGTAAATTCCACATTAACACGAGGGTTCGGGAGGAGGAGGGTCTGGTCCGTCTGGTTACCAGAGAGTCGGAACCCCGGAGGGGACCTTGGGACTTATCTCTGTTACGGTAGGAGATGGACGAAGTGGGATTCAGAAAGGAAGAGTCGGAAATTAAAGGGTGAAGAACCAATTCTAAGAGTTAAAGCTACCCTCAGTGGTAAGGAATCCCGAAGGGTCCACCGCAACTACCATTTCTTGGACGGACAGTTATGTCCTCTGTATTCTCTACGGTCGAGTTGAGGACCCAGTCCTTCTAAGGGACCTCCTCCCGTACTGTTGGGTGAGGTCATAAGAACGGACCTCTTAGAATACCTGTCTCCTCGGACCGTCCGTTGTCGGGTACCCCAGTGTTTCTCAGTTTCCGTTGACTCGTGTGTCGTGTCTGTGTGCGCACTCGCGTGTGCGCGCGCGCGTGTGTGCGCGTGTGTGTGTGTGTGTGTGTGTGTGTGTGTGTGTGTGTAGTGGTAAGGAAAGGTAGTCGGAAAAGGGACAAAGTCGTCCCAAATTAAAGAGGACCCCATGGCCGGGGAATCGGTCTCGATTTTTTCTCCTACTTCCGCCTTTTGTTCGTTTTTATGTAAATGGGAGATACCGAGTTATGGGGCGTCATGTAAGTAACATTTCCGAGGTCGTGTACGTGTGAACTCCGGGGTCCTGATCTCTTTTTGCGGTACTTCCCAGAATGAGGAGGGGACGTTGGATCCTCCTCCGTTTCGGGAACGGAAGAAGCACACTCTGCGACTTCGCAGAAAAGGGTCCCTCGTTTCGACGAAAAGGTCTCCGTCACAGGATTTCTCAACCTGACTTGTTGTTGTGTCAACCCATTTTAATCTGTTACCCTGAACCCGAGTTCCGGTTTCACGAGAAACGGGGACAGGCTACCGTTCGTTTCGCAGACTTATAGACTTAGTATAGGAGTCCGTGGAGGGACTTACAGGTCGAGGTGTCGCGGGGCCACGCCCGTTCCGGACGGGGACCAACGAATAGGACACACCCTCCGTCTCGCCTTCTGTCTTCCGTCCACTATCTTTCTAAGATTGTAACTCGACACCTCCTGTTCGTTCCTGTGTGGACACGCCACCGTACAAGGGTTTGGAGCGGTTCAGCCGTCCAGTGGGGACGAGGGACCTCTCCTCGTTTCCTGCTCACCTCTCGAGACGTCTCCGGTACCGGGTTGTGAGGGTCCATGTTCAAGGGGGAACGAAACCGATCGTCATTCGTTCCTCTTCTTTACCCGTCAAGGTGGCCGTTTTTATCTACTTATTAATGGAGACTATGTTTCTAAGTCAATAATCATTTTCAACTGGGGTCTTCCCGAGAATTCTGGGTCTCTTTGATTAACTGAAAAAGTTCCACTACACACGAGTCACCGAGTCAGTATAGACTGAGACACGCTGTGGTACCTGACATCGGGTGGTCCGAGGGACAAGTCCCCTAAGACGTCCCTAAGAGTCTCCTAAGATAAGTCCTCTGAGACCATCTAACAACGGACCCAGGAAGTTGCAAGGACGAAAAAAAAAACGGGGCCAGATCCTGAACAGAGAATGACGAAGAACCAAGTCGAGGGTTAAGAAAGCAATCGGGGTCTTAGATGAGAGACACAAAGAGACCGTTCGTAAGGTGTCTGACGTTCTTATGAAAGTTAGACCAAGGTTTGACGTAAAAGTTGTTCGAGACAGAGGTAGGAGACGGAGGTGGTCGGAAGGATGTCTTAAGTCCTAAGAGACTTAGAGGTCTTTGTGCATTGTGTGTACTCTCGACCTCGAGGTTCGTCGAGTACGAGTCATCAAGGTAGTACAGGTTGAGAACACTGGGGTACCTGATCTTACTCAACGGTAAAGGAAGAGGCCCATAAGTTTCAGTATGTCGTTTAGATTGGGGTCTCAGGTCTGGAGGTTCCCGGGGTCGAACACAACATAAGACCCTGACACATCTGAACAAATAAAGAATTCGATTGTTCTCAAAGGGTCCACCGAGTCACCATGTCTAGGGTCAGCTGTTACGTCCTCTAACCCAATCTACGGACCCATCCCTTCTATACGGGACCTCTTCCTTTACCGTTGGGTGAGGTCATAAAAACGTACCTCTTAAGGTACCTGTCTCCTCCGACCGTCAGACGTCAGGTACCCCAGTTTTCTCAGGTCTGTACTGTCTTTCTGCGTTGTACTCGACGAACCTCGAGGTCGAGACTACACCCAATGTACAAAGACCTCTAAGTCTCTTAGGACTTAAGACATTCTTCCGACCACCTCCGTCTCCTACCTCTGTCTCGAACAACTTTTACATCAGACCTTGGTCTAACTTTCATAAGAACGTTAGACACCTTACGGACGGTCCTTTTGTTTCTCTCCCCTAGGACCCCGGTTGCTTTCTTCACCTTCCACTTGGTCCTCCACTCTCTCTGTTCAGGATTGGACCTCGTTTTTTTTTTTTTTTCGTCCTTCCAACTTCCTGAGTTCGTTGTTAGATGGTCTTAACTTTCCGATCCTGAAGGGACCACCAGGTCACTAATTCTTAGGTGTACAGTTACGTCCCCTGTACGTAAACTAGGGATCAGACCCTTCTAGAGTGTACGGTGTCACGGTGGTACGGGAACTTGGTGTTGATGGCTCGGACACGAGGTGTTCTTTTCGGTGACGTTACTCTCCGGGAGTATAGTGTTGGTCTCTCATCGGAGACAAGTGGTGTCAATCTCTTTCGGGTGCGTTTCGTTGTTTCTGGGTGGTGTCGGTTTTATTTGTTTAATTAATTAATGAAAAATTTTTCGTGACTTCCCGATCTTTCGACCACCGGTTCCATTCCCGACTGATCTCCAATGACACAACTGGACTTCCTCACACGTAAACTTCACGAAAGGACTAGATCCTAACTAAGACTTTTTCCGTCCCGGAGATTGACCGTACTCTGAGGAGGTCTGAGAGAGTAATTCCAATGGGACGTCAGGACCCGTCCGACCTTTTACTTCGGGTCAGTCTTCTACATGAACGGTTTCAGTCCGGTAGACTCAAACTCGACCTACCGACACGAATCCAAATTAAATAAAAAAAATTATAAATAAATGAATAAACAAACAAACCGACGGGGTCCAGAATCGATGTCGTACGTTTCAGAAATCGACACCGTACACTCGAAAATCAACGCCGTACACCCTAGATCACAGGACTAGACCCTAGTTTGGACCCGGGGGACGTAACCTTCACACCTCGGTGATCTGGTGGTCCCTTCAGGGGACCCGAATACAAATCTTCGGACGAAGAGACCTAAACTCCTAAAGATAGTACTCCACCTTCTCTTACCTTACTATTTCTTTCCGTCGTTGTCACCTATTTGTCTCATTAATAATATGTACTTGTCGTCGTCACTATGGTCTGGACAGAGAGTTATCCTATGTTTCATCGGTTGTTGTCTCCCAGTAGTTTAGGGGTTCCTTTTCGACTGTTCACCCATTGGAGTCACCCCAGACTATCTTCTGGGACAAAAGGTTGAGTATGGGAGACAAGAGTGTAGAAATCTACAGGCACTTTTTCTGCATTCACTTAAATCTCTGGACAAGGAACGGAGCTACCCGTAAATCCAAGTTTACGATCATATTATTAATAGGAACGGTGTCTAATAAAGATTTATGTCCCAGGACCGGTCTGAAAATTTCCCTTTTAGTTTATACCTATAGACTCCAACTTACTTGTATAAAAATTAATTTGGTGTAGGGGTTCATATAGTTCACAATCTTTCTACCAAGACAATGTGACTACAAAGACAATAAGTGACTCTTAAATTACTCGGAGACAGACTTTATTGTAGTGCCTCTTACGGACGTTTAGTACAAACGATTCGTATTTGTCGGCTTAAAAGTTATGTGGAGAGAATCTCTAATCGTATCACGGAACTCTCATTAATTTGTAGTAATGAAATTTTGGTTTTTACAGGACGTGTCACCCTTTTTTATTGACGGATACATTAACAGATCTGTAGGGAAATTCGTTTTCTTAAGGACCAAAGTCTCCGTCTACCCACTACCTTGTCTGTCTGGTAATATACCAAAAACAAAAAGACATGTTAGGACTGCTGGGTGGTGCCACCAAAAGTATCAACCTCACAAAACAAAGGGTGATTCTTATCCCGTTAAAAAGTACAACTGAGTTCTCCGAGCATAAAGGAGAAATTATACAAGTAGAGAGATTGACGTTTCGATCACAAGGACCCTGACGGACGAATAAGTACAACTTCGGGACTTTTGGGTCGGGCGGTTCTGAGAACCGGGGTCAACGAATGTGTGTGCACGTGTGTGTATGTGTTTGTGTGTGTGTATGTGGTTTGGAATCTCGTGGTAATAACTATAAACCCCGACCTTTTAAGAAACACCACCCCCTGACAAAACAATTAACATTCAACAAATCGTCGTAGTGATTGGGGATGGGTGGTCGACGGACACTTTGGGAAGGATTCAACGCCGTTGGTTTTTACATACGTCTGTAAGATTTTACAGGGAATCCCTGTGTGTGTGTTTTGGTTAAGTCTTTCCAATTTCCCATTTTTTTTTTTCATTCTCTTTTTATTTTCCTTTGGTCCATAATGCTAGAACCACAGTTTATTAGATATTAAGTTCTAATTTTCGTAATTTTTTCTGTTTCTTCCTATGAAATATTACGATTTTCGGTATTATATATTACTTTAACACGTATTTAAAGATCCATGTTTTCTTTTGTCGTCTTTAAAATTATTTCGTATTTGATATCCTCTATTTTCCTTTTGATCTGTTTAGGTGTAATTATTCTTAAATTTTATGGAGGGAAACTGGATCTGTCTAATTCCTCTTTTATAGATCTTTCTTATTTCTTTTGGATTTATTTCTCAGTTATTTCACATAGAATATCGATATACAGGTTGGGACATGGCAATATTATGTTTTATAAGGAAGAAAAGTTGATGTAAATCTAATAAATACTTTTGTCTGGTATAAAATTCAGTATTCCTTTTAGATTCAATTAAGGTTTTTATCTTTGTCGTAAGACTGGTCTTATGTATTACCAATACTGTTCCTTAGAGTACCACCAAAACTAAACGTAAAGGGAAAATTAATTGCAGTCAACTCGTAGAAAAATACACGAATAACCGTTAAACATACAATAAATCTCTTTACAAATAAGGTCTAGGAAACGGTAAAATTGACCAAAAAAAAAAATTCAAAACAATAACTCAACATTCTCTAGACTTATGGTCAGGGAAAAGTCTATAAATTGAACGTTTACAAAAGAAGGTAGAGTACCCAACAGAAAATTGAAAAAAAGAAAGAAAGAAAATTGAAAGAAGTATCATACGAGACTTTGTGTTTAAAAAATTAAAACCATTTCAGGTTACTTAGATAAAAAGAAACCAGTGTAAACGAAAACCAAAGTATAGATTCTTTGGTAAAGGATTAGGTTCTTGACTTCTAAATGAGGACACAAAAAAGGATTTTGAAAATAGTAAAATCGATAATATAAATCCCGAAACTAAAGAAAGTCCAATTAAAAACATGTACGAAACTCCTTCGACAGGTTCAGGTAAGAAAACGTACATCTATGTGTCACAAGGTCGTAACAAACAACTTTTCTGATGTATAAGAAAGAGAATAAACAAAATCATGGGAACCGTTTACAGTTAACTGGTATTTACACTCCCAACAAAAAAAAAAGACGTAGGACTTAATATAAGGTAGTTAAACATACAAACAGGGATATAATTATAGCGTGACAACTAATGGCATCGAAACATCATTCAAAATTTCAACTGTTCACACTCGAGAGGTCACTAAAAGTCCCTCCCGATAAAATCCAAAGAACGTAAAAACATAAAGATACACTTAAAATTGTTCTTAACATGTAAAATGCAGAGTAAAACGAAGTAAATCAAAGTTGCTACCCTAAAACTAGAGACCTGTGAAACTAGTGTCAAGTGAGGTGACTCGTCCTCTGTAACGTGACAAACGGGAACGTTACGGTCGTCTGTAGAATTTTTGGATATTTTACGTGATTATCGACACAACAAATCAGTAATTCAGAACAGGCTGAGACGCTGAGGTACCTGACATCAGGTGGTTCGAGGAGACAGGTACCCTAAGAGGTTTCTTACGACATTACCCAACGGTAAAGGAAGAGACCCCCTAGAAGGGTCTGGGTTCTTAACTTGGGTACATAGAACGTAACTGTACACCTAAGAAATGGTGACTCGGTGGGCCCTTCGGGTGGGCTTATCCGTTACTCGGTTTAGTGTCAGACAGAAAGGGACACAGTGAGACACTTGGGTGTCCTGTGTCGAAGCTTCCCCGTCTTCCGGACTTTCACCACTTTTTTATGACAGAGAACTAGGGGTAAAGTTTATAAGAATACTTGATCTTTGATAGACTAATAACGTTAATTACAAGAGTCCGGTCTTCACCTGTAATTCAGTAAGGAAAGTAATTTAAAATAGTCAAACTCAAACGATGAGTAGTGTGTGTGTGCGTGTGTGTGTGTGAGTACGTGTGTGTGAGTGCGTGCGTGTGTGTGTGTGTTGAAAGGTTAAATGGGACGTCTCTGAAAAGTGAGGATCCATTCGAGTTAATACGTACCTTTTCACTAAAAAGGAAGTAGACTGTTGTCAAAAGTTCTCTCCGGACCGTTTTCGACTTTCGAGTCGACACCCCGAAGAAACCTTTCTTTTTAACCGAAGACTAACATGTCTTCACTAGTACTTGTTCCTTATGTATAATATAACCGGTCTAAACGTATATGTTTAATCTGCCCAAAGAGAATTGAAGAGAAAGAGGTCGTTTTTATACCACCCCCTACGGAATCAGACTAATTTACATTTATAAGTGAATCCGGAGTCGGTGAAAAACTACTCAGTCCTCGGTCGTATGACTTAACATAGTCCGTCTTTTAATAAGAGTATGAATACAGGATTTACACCTACTTGAAACGTAAATTTATTTAAATAAAAAGAAGAATTACTTGAATTTTGCCTCTGACTCCGATATTGTCCAGCGTATCAACTTTATCTCCAAACTATATATGATTTAAGTAAGAGACATTTATGTAGGAAGTCCCTGGACTGGATATGAAACTTATAAAACATGTATCGTTAGTCTATTTGAATCATTGTGTAACGATTGGAACGTCGGAGAGAAGAGATGTCCAAGTGAACGTCACGACCTCTCGTCTCTGGTTGTCCCCTTTCATTCACTTTATTCCACTAAATATGACTACCACGAATTTACAATAAATATAGATATTATCACTAATAATAATAGTAGTCTCATCTTTAGTTCTCCGGAAATAAGATGAGAGTCCGATGTAAAATAGACAAAATCAGGAGACTATGGAACTCCTAGAAACCGGTCCACGTCATCTTTAATTGGAAAAGAACCCTGAATGGACCACCAGGTCGTCAATTCTGAGGCTCGAGGGTTACGTCTCCCGGACCTAAGGTAGGGACCAGTCCTTTGATCTAGGGTATACGACGTTGATCCTCGGACGTGCGACGTTGATCCTAAGATGTACGGTGTTGATTCTCGGTCGTTTCGGTCAACATTTCTTTGGTTGGGAAGGAAAGTACCACGGGTTGTCCGTCTTATCCTAAAGACAGGGTACTCTTTCCATACTTACGTCGAGAAAAGTAAAGACTCAACTTCTGTTGTCCGGAGATTAAACCTTAATCGGAAGTCTCGGACTGAGGTTCGAGAATCTAAGAGGTAGAGAAGTTGGGGACGGGAGAGGATGGGGGTGACGTATGGTAGATGGTGGTGGTAGTGGTCATCTTTTTGACTTGGATGTGTACTTCTTGGACTCTGAACCTTTAGTTGGGTATTTACTGTCTACATGTCTTAGCGTGTTCCTCTTTCGACTCCTCCGTGACAGAAGTACGTCGTTCTATCTTTAAGACCGAATTCTGTACCCCATCAGGTAGTTGTGTACTTACCTATTTCTTCTACACCATGTACGGTCCTCGGTCGTGTCCTCTAGGGTGGGTACTGTTCCAGTACGTCCTGAGCTCCCTTAGGGACCCGGTAGACTGGGTACTGTTCCAGTACGTCTTCTCAGGGCTACTCGTTCCGGAGTCCTGAACTGCCTTGGGGACTTGGACGAGCTCGTAGATGGGGGCTTGGTCTTAGACAGAGAGAATGATAAAATACAGAAAGTGGTCGAGAAGACTGTAATTGTCCCCCGAAGGAACTGGTGTAAAGAGACCTTTCTCAATTGAATCCCGAGATCAACTATTTAGAGGACCCGTACTTTCCTCACAAAGTTTGGGAGACAATCGTAAGATCGAATGAACCGTCCAAAAAGGTCTGAGAACGTTGTAACAACTCGGATACGAATGACGCTTCAAGAGTGTAGGGAATAGGTAACACAAGGACCCTCATGTATATCAGTCCTACATCTTTTTTGTTCATTATCGGAATCGTAATCGTTGTAATCTGAGACTCAATTATTCAAGAAAGAAACGACATTGGGCGACTTAGAAACGAGGTATTCTTACATTGAGACATGAAAATTCCCACGTCCGATTCTTAAATTCTTCTTTGTGAAATTCCTTTTTAGTAACAAGACCACAAGACCGACTGGTTGGAAATAGTTTTTCTCCAGTACCTTATAGTTGTCCGGAGGCCTTATCTTCTACTTCATGTCTTTTATTCTATTGGACTATAACTACTTTCAATAATGACTACCTTACAACTCAACTGAGACGTAAAAAGTGGAACGACATACATATTGAGTCCCATATTTTCGGGGCTCTTCTTATTTCATTTACCCGGAGCGAGCTTCTTCGAACCAGTGGGGCACAGAGAAAGAAATAGAGAAATAGATAGAAAGAAGTAAGCGACTGCAGCAGGTAGGACTCCTATAGGGACCTGGGACGACTCCGACCTGGGGCGACTCCGACCTGGGGCCGTCCATGTATATATGTCACCTTATAATGAGTCAGTAATTTTCTTTAATTTATTACGGTGAACACTGTTGTACCTACCTGGATCTCTACCAGTATGGTTCACTTCCTTCGGTTTGTCCCTTTCTGTTTATAGTATACTATAACAAATATACTTATTAAATTTTTTGATTATGTCTACTTGTATAAATGTTTTGTCTTTGTCTTAGTGTCTGAATCTTTTGTTTGAATGTCAATGATTTTCCCTTTCCATTCCCTCTCCCTATTCAATACTCAAACTGTACTTGTACAATTGTGACGATATATATTTTGTCCATTAGGTGTTACTGGAATAATATCAGACATTATTGGATTTACCCCTTTCTTAGACTTTTTCTTATCTATATACATATATATATAGATAATGTATATATATATATATGTATATAGATAATAGATATATACATATATATATTGACCTAGTGAAACGACATGTGGAGTTTAATTGTGTTGTATTATTTAGTTGATATGAGGTTATATGTTAATTTTAAAAAAATTAATTTTTCAGTTTTTACACACGATTTAAACTTTTTTTTTATACCATTCTACTACTTACTTTCACTTTCAGTGAGTCAACACAGACTGAGAAACGTTGGGGTGCTTGGTATCGGACGGTCCGAGGTGACAGGGACCTTAAGAGGTCCGTTCTTATAGTCTCACCTAACGGTAACAGAAGGGGTGCCCTAGAAGGACTGGGTCCTTAGTTTGTACCCAGAGGACGTGACGTTTGTCAAAGAAATGGTAGACTCGGTAGTCTCTTCGACTCTACTACTCACTTACCACGATTCACCGGAACCAAACCTTAGTCTCTTTTTACACGGTTACCTGATTGTACAGCCCAAGGGGTCCGGTGAAATCTGTACCGGACTGAGACACACCAACGACTCGTTACCTCCTTTTTGATTCGAGAACGAAACCGGTTGACTCCGACGGTACTCATATTAGGTGATCTGAATTGTTCCGGTGCACTTTGGTTACGTCCACTTCCACAGAACGTGTCTACAGTGGATACGTCTTTTTGTCCTCAGATCAGGACAGAGGAACCAGGGATCCTGAGATGGTGGTACTGTAGTAGAAGATACTTTTACTGGTCACGTGTAGTCGAGTATGAATCAAAGGAGGATAAGATCTGGAACTTTACTCGGACTACTGGTCGATCTGTGACCAGGGTGGGAGGGTCCCCATGGTCGTGAGAACGACCCACACCCTGACCTGTAGTCGGGGGTCCTACTCTTCGTGACTGACCGGAGTCCTGGGGACGGACGGGTACGAGGTGGTCTCGGTGAGTCCGTACTTCCACTCCGACGACGAGGTTCTTAGTCGTCACCCCACGTATCAGTGTATCACAGCTGTCCCTGTGTGGTCCGTGTGTGTTACGACCGTACAACATCTCACACCGGGTCAGTCCCCGACGGGACATCCTCGTCTAAGGGGACCCCTCGACACACGACAACCGAGACCGAGGGAGGGGTCCGACCCGGGA
This sequence comes from Capra ibex, assembly GCA_006410555.1. Taxonomy (NCBI): domain Eukaryota; kingdom Metazoa; phylum Chordata; class Mammalia; order Artiodactyla; family Bovidae; genus Capra; species Capra ibex. The sequence continues at coordinate 783,161 of SJYO01035449.1, forward strand.
CACCCGACGACTCCCCATTCACCCTCGAAGAGAAGAGACGAAGACCGAAAAGTGTCACTAAAGGTAACTCGATTGTGAGTATAAGACACATTAGTTGATTTATGATTTATAAGTTTGAGTCGTCTCTTGCCTCGTCCGTGGTCTTTTCCAAAAAAAAAAAAATTACACTTTTACAAGTCGAAAAATTTTTTCAGTAAGGTATATATGTATACGTCACACTTATTTACAATTGTCAGACGAATAAAACCATTAGGTACATGGTTTTATATCTACAAATTGTAGAGTTCGGGTGAGTACTAAAGCTGACTGAAAGTATTTGGTTAACGGATAATGACATATATGTCTTTTCTGTTTATATGGTTAGGAAATAACTTGTTGATACGATTCGAAACGTATGAAGTAAATTTGTCACGATCCAAAATGTATTTAATAGAAAAAATTAGGAAAGTTGTTAGGAACCTTTCCGTAATAATAGAGGTAAAATGTCTACTCTTTTGACTTTTAGTCTCTCGTGTCGTTCTATTTGAGTCTAGAAAGAAAACTGACTTTTTTCTGTGTTAAATGTTGTTTTTATGGTCTAGAATACGTAGGCTAATTTCAAAACGAGAAAGTTTATCCGACAGTTCTCTGACGTTTTATCAGAAGGAATCTTTACCGAAACACTTGGAGTTCGTACTAGAAGTCTTATAAGAGTAGTGTCAGTTCCGAAACAGGACCATCCTACTTCCATTAAAAGTTACCAGAAAGTTTCGTTTCCGACCAACCCGTGTGGCCCCCTCCCATGTCCACCCGGTACGGAGGTATCAGTACCGGATCGAAGTAGGGAGGTATACCCAGAAAAGACGAAGGACTGAAGTTTCACTCGTACACTAGGTTTGGACCGGTGAGACCGGACCGATCGAGTAGGAGGATAAGTAATGCCAACCAGGTCTTCACCCGTATACCTGTTCCGTTTAGTCTGTGGAAGAAATTCTACATCACTTAGTTTAAGATTTACTGTGTACATGGGGTCACAAGTAACGTCGTGATAAATGTTGTCGGTCCTGTTCCTTCGTTGAATCTACAGGTCACTGTCTACTTACCTATTTCTTTTACACCATATATATATATATGTTACCTTATAATGAGTCGACATTCTTTCTTGTGTAAACTCAGGCAAGACTACTCCGTCTAATAGAATCTCGGACAATATGTCTCACTTCACTCAGACTTTCTCTTTTCGTTCGTAGTATATAATTCTATAACATATACCTTAGATCTTTTTACCATGACTACTTGGATAAACGTCCTTCTCTTGTCTCTGAGTCTGTATCTTGTACCTGAACACCTGTGTCATCCCCTCTCTCTCTCCCCTACTTACCTCTTTCATCGTAGGCGTACATATGTGATAGTCCACATTCTTCCTACCGACGACTCTTCGACATCACGTCGTCCCCTCGGGTCAGACCGGGAGACACTACTGGACCTCCCTACCCTAACTCCCTCTCCTCCGTATCCTCCCTCCCCTATACACACATCAACACGTCACTTTCGGTTGTGTTGTAACGTTTTTTTGGAAAAAAAAATTCAAAAGTACCTAGTTATAACTTCTTTTTCAGGAGAAAAAGACCTACGACACTGTTTAAGGTTTTTTGAACTACCAAAATTTGTTATACTTAAATCTCCGTCAGGAATCTACCGGCTCCTTATTCTGTCCCTCTGGTGAAAAAGGGGGTGTTTAAGTAGTTTTCTGGTAAACTTGTAACTCATTTAAGGTGTTTTGTTACAGACTTACGACCGTCTCCTATAGTCCGTGGGTCTTTTCGTCGGGTAACAGAAGCTTTCCTCCATCTTTTTTTATATTTTCTATTTTTCTCTCCGTTTTCTCCATCCCTACCTCTAGGCAGGACCCTTCCCTCAGAATTTTTTTCTCTCTGTTTCTTTTTGTGATGTATTACTAGTTTCCTAGTTAGGTTCTTCTTCTATATTGTTAATATTTATATATACGTGGGTTGTATTCTTGTGATGTTATACATTCTGTTTACGGTTGTTCATACTTTCCTTTAATTGTTATTGTGTTATTATCACCCTCTGAAATTATGGGGTAAGTGTGGATACCTAGCTAGTTGATTTGTCTTTTAATTGTTCCTTTGTATCTGAAATTTACTATGTTATCTGGTCAATCTAGATTAACTATAGATATTCTGTAAAGTGGGGTTTTGTTACTTAGAGTAGAAAAAGAGTTCACGTGTACCTTGGAAGATGTCCTACCTAGTGTAGGACCCGGTATTTAAATCGGAACCATTTAAGTTTTTTTAACTTTAGTAAGGTTCGTAGAAAAGACTGGTGTCACGTTATTCTAATCTAGAGTTAATGTCCTCTTTTTGATAATTTTTAAGGTTGTATACCTCCGACTTGTTGTGCGTAGACTTATTGGTTGTTTAGTGACTTCTTTAGTTTTTTCTCTAATTTTATACGTATCTTTACTTACTTTTACTTTTGTGTTGTTGGGTTTTGGAAAGCCTGTGACATTTTCGTCACGATTCCCCTTCCAAGTATCGTTGTGTCCGTATGGAGTTCTTTGTTCTTTTTTCAGTTTATTGGATTGAGATGTGGATTTCGTTGATGATTTCCTTCTTTACTTCTTGGGGTCCCAATCATCTTCCTTTCCTTAGAATTTTAATCCCGTCTTTATTTACGTTTTCTTTGTTTTCTCTGGCATCGTTTTTAGTTGTTTCGGTTTTCGAACAAGAAACTCTCCTATTTATTTTAACTGTTTGGTGATCGGTCTGAGTAGCTCTTTGTTTCCCTCTTTTTAGTTTAGTTATTTTAATCTTTACTTTTACCTCTCTAGTGTTGTCTGTTGTGTCTTTATGTTTCCTAGTAGTCTCTGATGATAGTCGTTAATATACGGTTATTTTACCTGTTACACCTTCTTTGCCTGTTTAAGAATCTTTTGATGTTGAAAGGTTTTGACTTGGTCCTTCTTTATCTTTTAGAATTGTCTGGGTAGGGTTCGTGTCTTTAAGTCTTTAGAAGGTCGTTTGTTTTCGGGTCCAGGTCTTCCGAAGTGTCGACTTAAGATGGTTTTTAAAGATCTTTTCGATTGTGGATAGGATGAGTTTGAGAAGGTCTTTTAACGTCTCCTTCCATTTGAAGGTTTGAGTAAGATACACTGGTGGTAGTGGGATTATGGTTTTGGACTGGTTCTACGGTGTTTTTTTCTTTTGGTGTCCGGTTATAGTGACTACTTGTATCTACGTTTTTAGGAGTTGTTTTAAGATCGTTAGTCTTAGGTTGTTGTGTAATTTTTCTAGTATGTGGTACTGGTTCACCCGAAATAGGGTCCCTACGTTCCTAAGAAGTTATAGGTGTTTAGTTAGTTACATTAAGTGGTGTAATTGTTTAACTTTTTATTCTCGGTATACTAATAGAGTTATCTACGTCTCTTTCGGAAACTGTTTTAAGTTGTAGGTAAATACTATACTCCTTGTATGGAGTTGTATTATTTTCGATATATACTGTTTAGGTCTCGTTTGTAATAGGAGTTGCCTCTTTTTAACTTTCGTAAAGGGGATTTCAGTCCTTGTTCTGCTCACACGGGTGAGAGTGGTGATGATAAGTTGTATCAAGACCTTCAAAACCGGTGTCGTCAGTCTCGTCTTTTTCTTTATATTCCTTAGGTTTAACCTTTTCTTCTTCATTTTAAGAGTAACAAACGTCTTCTGTACTAGGAGATGTATCTTTTGGGATTTCTGAGGTGGTCTTTTAATGATCTCGATTAGTTGTTTATATCATTTCAACGTTCTTTATTTTAGTTGTGTGTCTTTAGGGAACGTAAGGATATGTGATTATTACTCTTTTATCTCTCTCTTTAATTCCGTTGTTAAGGTAAGTGATAACGTTGCCTTTCTTATTTTATGAATCCTTATATAGATGGATTTCTTTGATTTCTGGATACATATCTTTGATATTTTGTGATCACTTTCTTTAGTTTCTCCTGTGATTATCTACCTCTTTATATGGCACAAGTACCTATCCTTCTTAATTATATCACTTATACTCATATGATGGGTTTCGTTAGATGTCTAAGTTACGTTAGGGATAGTTCGATGGTTACGATAAAAAGTCTTTTGATCTTGTTTATTAAAGTGTTAAACATACCTTGATGTTCTTTGGAGCTTATCGGTTTCGTTAGAACTCTTTCTTCTTACCTTGATCTCCTTAGTTGGACGGACTGAAGTCCGAGATGATGTTTCGGTGTCAGTAGTTCTGTCATACCATGACCGTATTTCTGTCTTTATATCTAGTTACCTTGTTTTATCTTTCGGGTCTCTATTAGGTGAGTGGATACCTGTGGAATAGAAAGTGTTTCCTCCGTTCTTATATGTTACCTCTTTTGTTAGAGAAATTGCTCACCACGACCCTTTTGACCAGTTGGTGAACATTTTCTTACTTTGGTCTTGTGAAAGATTGAGGTATGTGTTTTTATTTGAGTTTTACCTAATTTCTAGATTTATATTCTGGTCTTTTATATTTTGAGGATCTCCTCTTGTATCCGTTTTGTGAGAGACTGTATTAGTGTCGTCCTAGGAGATACTGGGTGGAGGGTCTTATAACCTTTATTTTCGTTTTTATTTGTTTACCTTGGATTAATTTTAACTTTCGAAAACGTGTTGTTTCCTTTGATATTCGTTCCACTTTTCTGTCGGAAGACTTACCCTCTTTTATTATCGTTTACTTCGTAAACTGTTTCTTAATTAGAGTTTTTATATGTTCGTTGAGGACGTCGAGTTAAGGTCTTTTTATCTGCTGGGTTAGGTTTTTTACCCGGTTTCTTGATTTATCTGTAAAGAGGTTCCTTCTGTATGTCTATCCATTGTTTGTGTACTTTTCTACGAGTTGTAGTGAGTAATAGTCTCTTTACGTTTTGGTGTTACTCCATGGTAAAGTGTGGTCAGTCTTACCGACGGTAGGTTTTCAGATGTTCGTTATTTACGACCTCTCCCACACCTCTTTTCCCTCAGGAGAATGTGACAACCACCCTTACGTTTGATCATGTCGGTGATACCCTTTGTCACACTTCTAAGGAAATTTTTGACCTTTATCTTGACGGTTTCCTGGGTCGTTAGGGTGAAGACCCGTATGTGTGGTTCCTTTGGTCTTAAACTTTCTCTGTGCATATGGGATTACAAGTAGTGTTGTGACAAATATTATCGGTCCTGTACCTTCGTTGGATCTACAGGTAGTCGTCTACTTACCTATCCTTTCGACACTATGTATATGTGTTACCTTATAATGAGTCGGTAATTTTTCTTATGTAAACTTAGTCAAGATTATTCCACCTACTTTGACCTGGGATAATATGTTTCACTTCATTCGGTCTTTCTTTTTGTGATTATATCATATTATTACGTATATATACCTTAAATCTTTCTACCATTACTATTGGGAGATACGCTCTGTCGTTTTCTCTGTGTCTATATATCTTGTCAGAAAACCTGAGACACCCTCTCCCGATCCCACCCTACTAAACCCTCTTACCGTAACTTTGTACATAGAATAGTATACACTTTACTTAGCGGTCAGGTCCAAGCTACGTACTATGTCCTACGACCCCTGACCACGTGACCCTACTGGGTCTTCCTCCCATGCCCCTCCCTCCACCATCCCCCCAAGTTCTACCCCTTGTGTACATGTGGGCACCACCTAAGTACAGTTACATACCGTTTTGGTTATGTTATAACATTTCATTAATCGGAGGTTAATTTTATTTATTAAAAAATTTTTTATTTATTTATTTGTCATACTTAAATAAGAGAACGTCCTGACGTCGGGTCTAGAGGTTTTAGTCAAAGTGAATCAATATTAATTCTACAGTCGTCTCTCTGAGGGGACTGTCAGGTCACCATAATCCTGAAGAGGAAGGTCACGTCCCCAACACCCAAACTAGGGACCAGTCCCTCGATTCTAGGGTGTACGGAGTCCCTGTTTTTTTGTTTTAAATTTTGTCTTCGTTTTAACATTGTCTAAGTTATATCTGAAATTTTTACCGGGTACAGTTTTTTTTTTTTTTTTGAATTTTTTTTCCTACAGTCGTCTTGACGAAGGAAGACTTCCAAGATTCTATCTTAGAGAGGGTGGAAAAGATCGAAGATCTGTGGTGAAACAAGGAACCGAACACCAGTAGGGTGGTAGGAGTCTGAAGCAGTAAGATTGAAGACGAAACAGTAGGACAGAAGAAGACGAAACTAGAAGAACGGAGGGAGAAGTTTCCTGGAGACACTACTGTGACCTACGTGGACTTATTAAGTCCTAGTAGAAGGGGAGAGTCTCGGGAATTGAAGTAGTGTAGACGTCTCGAGGAGTGAAGGTGTGTATCCTTTCGGTCAGATGACTGTGGTCCAACACTACTTCCTTCTAAATCACAGATGACGTCCCCGGTTCGTTCCTCTTGGACAGTAATTCCGTGGTTGAGGGACTACCGAAAGTCCTTTCCTCAAACCACCGGCACACTCCCTCCCACATCGGTCCCCAAACTAGTGTTAAACTAACCGTAGTTCTACTACAAAACTCGTAGTAGTCGGAAGACCAAAGTTGGTCACATCCTAGAGACACGGACGCCAGTCGTCAAAGGTAGACCGTCCCCAGACGAAGGGTATTCTTGTTGAACCCTAATACAACGACCCGGAAATAGACATAGAAAGACCCTTGACCCTCAACCCACTAACTGATACATCGTCTAAATATGAAAGTCAAGTCAAGTCAAGTCAGTGAGTCAGTACAGACTGAGAAACGTTGGGGTACTTAGTGTGGTGCGGTCCGGAGGGACAGGTAGTGGTTGAGGACCTCAAATGAGTTTAAGTACAGGTAGTTCAGTCACTACGGTAGGTCGGTAGAGTAGGAGCCAGCGGAGTAAGAGGAGGACGGGGGTTAGGGAGGGTCGTAGTCTCAGAAAAGGTTACTCAGTTGTGAAACATGCTCCACCGGTTTCATAACCTCAAAGTCGAAATCGTAGTCAGGAAGGTTAATTGTGGGTCCTGACTAGAGGAAATCTTACCTGACTAGCCTAAAGAAACGTCAGGTTCCCTGAGAGTTCTCAGAAGAGGTTGTGGTGTCAAGTTTCAGTAGTTAAGAAGTCGTGAGTCGAAAGAAGTGTCAGGTTGAGAGTGTAGGTATGTACTGGTGACCTTTTTGGTATCGGAACATATCCGCCTGGAAACAACCGGATCAGTACAGAGACGAAAAAGTATACGATCTTCCGTTACCGTGGGGTGAGGTCATGAGAACAGACCTTTTAAGGTACCTGCCTCCTCGGACCATCCGACGTCAGGTACCCCAGCGATTCTCAACCTGTGATGACTCACTGAAGAGAAGGTGCAAAGTGAAAGTACGTAACCTCTTCCTTTACCGTTGGGTGAGGTCACAAGAACGGACCTCTTAAGGTCCCTTCCCCCTCGGACCACCCGACGACAGATACCCCAGCGTGTCTCAGTCTGTTTTGACTTAGCTGAATCGTCGTCGTCGTCGATCCAACCAGTATTGAAAGAAAGGTTCCTCATTCGTAGAAAATTAAAGTACCGACGTTAGTGTTAGACGTCACTAAAACCTCGGGATTTTTTATTTCAGACTGTGACAAAGGTGACAAAGGTGACAAAGGGTAGATAAACGGTACTTCACTACCCTGGTCTACGGTACTAGAATCAAAAGACTTACGACTCGAAATTCGGTTGAAAAAGTGAGAGGAGAAAGTGAAAGTAATTTTCCCAGAAGTCAAGGAGAAGTGAAAGACGGCATTCCCACCACAGTAGACGTATAGACTCCAATAACTATAAAGAGGGTCGTTAGAACTAAGGTCGAACACGAAGAAGGTCGGGTCGCAAAGAGTACTACATGAGACGTATCTTCAATTTATTCGTCCCACTGTTATATATCGGAACTACATGAGGAAAAGGATAAACCTTGGTCAGACAACAAGGTACAGGTCAAGATTGACAACGAAGGACTGGACGTATATCCAAAGAGTTGTCCGTCCAGTCCACCAGACCATAAGGGTAGAGAAAGTCTTAAAAGGTGTCAAAGAACACTAGGTGTGTCAGTTTCCGAAACCGTATCAGATATTTCGTCTTTATCTACAAAAAGACGTTGAAAGAAGGAAAAAGCTACTAGGTCTCCTACAACCGTTAAACTAGAGACCAAGGAGACGGAAAAGATTTAGGTCGAACTTGTAGACCTTCAAATGTCAAGTGCATAACGACCTCGGACCGAACCTCTTAAAACTCGTAGTGAAATGATCGCACACTCTATTCACGTTAACACGCCATCATTTAAGGACCGGGTTATCGATAAGAAACAAAGATATACAAGTATAAAAGATAAATAATTAAATTTTTATTATAAAATAAATAAACGAAAACCAACACGACTCAGAAACAACGATGAGACCGAGAAGAGATCAGTCACTACTCGTCCCTCCAATGAGAGATCTACTGCACGTGTCCGAAAAGTAACGTCACCGAGGAGAACAACGTCCGAAGGGACCACCGAGTCTACCATTTCTTAGACGGACGTTGAACCCTCTGGACCCAAGTCAGGGACCTAAACCTTCTAGGGGACCTCTTCCCTTACCGATGGGTGAGGTCATAAGAACGGACCTCTTAAGGTACCTGTCTCTTTGGACGACCTGATGTCAGGTACCCCAGCTTTTCTCAACCTGTACTGACTCGTCGAAAGTGAAAGTGAAAGAGAACAATGTTTCGTGTCCCAGATCTCGTGTCTGAGTTGTCAACATCGTATGTCTTATTCAACGAAGGACCGTACACTCTAGAAGGGGTACGTCCCTAGTTTGGGTACAGAGGACGTAACCGTCCGTCCAGGAAATGGTCACTCGGTAGACCCCTCGGGGGGAGGATCCAGAAATGGGTGTATTATGATTTTACGTTCAGGTGTATTTCCGTTACATAAAATAAGTCTCCATCTATATTGGTTTATAGATGGTTGACCACTTATCTATTTAACAACACATCGACATGTTATCTGATGATTAGTGGTCATTCTTCCTTCGTTCTTATATTTGTTCCTACATCCACCTGACGTTTTAACACTATGACGTCTGAAGTGTACATATCCTTGAACATAGGTCTTGTTTTGATACTGTCTCTCGTCTCGAAGAACCCTGGGTCCACTCCCTTCCCCTGACAGGGTTTCCCCTTAGGTCCTTGAAAACAACATCCCCTCCCCTCACCTACAAGAAATAGTACTACTGTCACCCATATAATACATCACATAGAAAGAGTTTCGGGTAGTTTAACATGGAGACTCTAACTATTTACACATTTGTGTTATACATTTAGTAGAGTTATTTTGACTGAAAATTTTTTAGGAGAAGAGTACTGAAGTGACCACCAAGTCACCAATTCTTAGGTGCGAAGGTCACGTCCCCTGCGTCCAAGAAAGGGACCAGCTCCTTGATTCTAGGACATACGAGGAGTCGATTTTTATTTTTATCAAAAAAAATTTTATCGGAGGAGTCTCTTTTCCTATGTCGTCGGGAAGTTTTGTCGCTTCGACCAGGAAAGGATCGTAAAACTCTCTTCCTTTCTGTTTTGTGGGTTAAAGAGGACGTCCAGTAGGACGGAGAGAATGTGTTGTAGCGAGAAGTAAAATTATTCAAATGTAACTAGGGAGAGTAAACGTTGGTCTTCTCACGATTCTATAAAGAACTACCTTTCTTTTAAATTAAAGAATTCCTAAGTCTTCAGGTTTGATGGATCTTTGCATCATAGTATTTTAGAAGATTATAGCATGACTCTAATGAAATAGGGAGGACCTTGCAAGTAAAAGTCGAACGACAGAAGGATTATAGTGAGGTGTGTTTCCGTTTCGTTAAGTGACGGGCTGAAGGTGTTTCAGGTAAACTCCTGACTTGAGTAGTCTGACATTACTAAGGTCTTTAATTCTACAAGGTCGGTCTTACCAGAGTCACAAGGAAGAAGAGTGTCTAACGTGTTAAATGTCAAATTAAGAGACACTACTGAGGTAGTTTCCTTGTCATGTACATCTACTTTAATAAACTCACAGCAGGAACAAACCTGGTATTGTTAGTCTGTCGAGACATGCGAACGTCGTCTCCCTCTCTACAGTCCTAAGAGTCTAATAGACTGAGGGTGCCCGAGGACTCGACAACCAAGGACGGAGGGTCAGGGTCCCGGTTACACCGTCGAGGTACCTCTTGTGCGGGGGGCTAATAATTAGGGTGCAGTATACATGTCTCTTGATGTCGAAACGACCCGTCGCTCGTAACGTGTCCCTGACAGTAGTCGGGTGTTACATTGTTGAGTAACACCGTAATGTTTGGGTAGACTACGACCCTCGAAGCAGGTTCCTCTGGTCGCCGGTTTGCGACTTCACAAACATAGTACTGTTTGTAGTAATACTCTGTCTTTCTCGGATAATCAGGATGGCACATTAAAATTTGGAGTTTGACAGTTTTTCTTTTCCGGAGTAGAAGAGTAAAACTCTTCGGACAATAGTAAGGTCCCAGGAATTGTCGAGTAAGTCATCGGTCAATTCACGGGAAAGTCTTGACTGTTTCGAAGTGAGACACGATCAAGATCGCAGACTTCTCAAATCTTCGTCCTCCGACTCGGTCTGCACTTTTTCGAGGATCGAAAACATTCGAACTCACACTCTACGACCCGACATGCACGGAATGACAAGACAAAACAAAAAGGGGGTTCAAAACAAATAAATAAAATTAAAAACCGGTGTGGGACGTCTCGAAAAGGGACTGGCCCCTAGCTTGAGAGTGGGACGTAACCTTCCGCCTCAGAATTGGTGACCTGGCGACCCCTTCAGGAGACAGGACAAACAAAAACTGATCTTTTGGCTCCAACTTTTTCTCTGTGTTTACAATTCTTGTCTGAAAACCTGATACACCCTCTTCGACTCCCACCCTACTAAACTCTCTTATTGTGACTTTGTACATATAATGGTATACGTTTTATCTACTGGTCACGTTCAAGCTACGTACTTCGTCCCGTGAGTTTTGACCACGAGACCCTGTTGGATCTCCCCACCCTACCTCATCCCTCCTACCACCCTCCCCCCAACGTCCTACGGCCCCTGTGCACGTGGGCATCGACTAAGTGTAGATACATACCCTTTTTCCTGGTGTTATAACATTTCATTAATCGGAGGCTAATTTTGATTAATTAATGTTTTTTTTTTTTGGGGCTCCGACTATTGTTCTCCACACGGACAAAGACGTACAACAACAACAACAAGTCAATGATTCAACACAGACTGAGAAACGTCGGGGTGACTGATATTCGGTGGTCCGAAGAGACAGGTACCCTGAAGGGTCCGTTCTTATGACGTACCCAACGGTAAAGGAGGAGGTGATCAACATATACACTGACATTCACACGTGTGTCACCCTAAACTCCCAGACGTACTCAGAGACTCTTAAACCCTTACTTACAGATACGGCCGAGTAGACCTATGAAAGGACACTCACAACGGTCAGAACCTCATGTTCTCGTAGGAAGGGTCGGACCCGGCACGTCAATCGACGAGGTAGAGGTGTACCCGTAGACGAACCGAGGCTGGGTGTCGGATCCTCAGGACTACTACCTTTCTTTTCACGAGACTCGTTGTCTGGACTCGACATTAACTAATCTACAAGTCGCAATCCGACCCGAAAGGTCCACCATTTCTTAGGTGGGCGGTTACGTCCTCTACGTCCTTCGCGCCCCAAACTGGGGACTCAACCCTTCTAGGGGACCTCCTCCTTTACCGTTGGGTGAGGTCATAAGAACGGACCTCTTAGGGTACCTGTCTCCTCGAACTACCCGAAGTCAGGTGCCCCAGTGTTTCTCACCCTGTACTGATTCGCTGACTCGCCGATCCGTCCAAAGAGACGGAGAGATTACATAGAGATAAAGGAATAGTCACTTTACTTTGCTTCCGATTAAGTACCCGAAGTCCTCGTCTGAGGACGACCTCGTGAAACGGTCGCACACACAATATATTATTGTTACCTTATCACAGCACAACACATCCTTTTCAAAGAACAGAGTCAAGGTCAAGAGGGTCTCCATCTAACACTCTGTTCTTAAACTCCAGTTCACCAAATGACTCCCACACTTCCTCTTACTCCTCCTCTCTGTCCCTTCCCTTCAGTGGTTTACTTCACACATAATAGTTGGTGGATGATAAAACCCCTGTCACGAAACGGGGGTATCCCGGTAGGACCCTTTGTCACGTCTTATATGAGGAGTCCCAATGGGAGTCGGTGCAGACTCCCACGACTACCCCAGTGCGTACTCCAACACCCAGTGACCGTTCCTCGACGACCTCCTGTCACTCAAAAAGAGTCGTAAACGTCGGACTGCATCTGTTCCAGGTTCTCGGTGTCTGGTTCGGTCATCTAAGACCGATCGAGGGAGAGTGACTGGGGCTCTTGACTCCAGAGTCTCGGTCCCACCCCGTCGTGGACCAAAGTCCACGTTCTGATACAAAGTGTCGTTTCTGGATTTAATACCCGTCTGAACCTAAGGTTTTGTCCTTTTATTTACCGTTAAGGTCCTGAAGGGACCACCGAGTCACCATATCTTAGACGGGAACGATACGTTCCCTGAGCCCAAGGTTGAGACCAGGTCCTTCTAGGGTCTACGGAGTCCCGTTCGTTCGACCACGAGGCGTTGATGTCTTCGGGCGGGCGGGATCCCGGACACGAGACGTTCTTTTCTTCGGTGGTGGTCCTCTTCTGGGACGTGTGACGTTGATCTCTTATCGGGGGTGATCGGTGTCGATCTCTTTTCGGGAGTATCGTTGATTCTGGGTCGTGTAGGTCTTTATTTATTTATTAAAAGGTTTTTTCCTCAGTCGACTCGTGGAGTAGAAAGTGGTGTGATCGGGAGGAGGTAGAAAGGTGAGTGTGGTGGAACTGAAAGGGACATAGGAAGTTCAAGCGGACCCTGTGGAAGGACGGAGAGGAACGTGAATTAAGGCCGAGTACGGAGTCTCCCGACGAGTCCACACCAGAAGGGTCCTACGGACGAAACTCGAGGGACTCGTAGTGTAGAGGGATGGAACCTGGGTACGGTGAAGAAGTGCAGGACGAGGAAGTCCTACGAAGGTCCACTTGCAGGGGTGAACAGACTACCTACTGCACAGCCAGGGAAGGTCACGTAGAGGGGGCGAATCTGACCTTAAGGTTGTATCGTCCTGGTGTCCCGGGGTCTCGGGTCGTGGCGCAGACCTCGTATTGTCTTAGAGCTATTATGAGCAACGCACTGAAGTGTGTTTTCCCAAACTTTATTGTCACACTTGCCGTTTCTCCGATCTTCTTCTCGCTATCACTTCCCTCGTTCGCATCCTGGTCTACGAGAGGAACCGAGGGGAAGTAGGTGGGAGACCCGGAGAGGTGGGGGTAAGACACAGGAAGGTGTCGGTCCTCTGCGTCGGGTACGACTATCGAGGTGTCGGGTAGACCGACGTCACGCTAGTGAGACGGGTCCCGAGACTCCTACGTGGACCATGTGAGTCACTGCTTCGCCGAGGTTTAGTATGGGTCCGGGACACAGGTGGGGAGGAGAGGGAGAGGGACAGGACCTCCCCTCAAACGGTGTAAGGTGACGGTAGACGAACCCACGTCGAGCGGTCCTAGGGGGTCCGTCCTTCGTCACCAGGGATCCGGAGGCACCTTGGCCGTCGGTCCCATCCACCCGTCTTCCGTTTACGCTACCGGACCCCAACCTTTGTACTAGGGTCGACGACTCAGGGTACCTCCTGTGCCCTCCACTCGGCCCTCAGAGGTACCTTCCGTCCTTCCCCCTTAACCTGGTCGAGACCCCTTTTACCGGTTGAGACTTTTGACAGTGTTCGTTACTCCCTACCACAGGACGACCGTACCCCCACAGAACTTAGGTCTCCCACTCTCGTTTCCTACTTCCCTACAGGGACCACTAGGACCACCAGGTTCTGAGTAACGAAGGTTACGTCCCCTGGACCGAAGCTAGGGACGAACCTCTTGATCTAGGGTGTACGCCTTTGATTTTTAGGCGTACGACGTCTATTCTGGGTCTTGGAGGTTTATTTACATATATAAAAATTTTTTCTTTCTTACTTAGTTCGATCCTGTTCCACTCCATAGACCGAGTTTTGGGGTCTCCGGTCCGACTGATCTTTTTTCCCCTGAACACTGAAACAATTACAGGTAATCGTCTTAGGACCCACCCCACGACCTACCGTTCGGTGTCAAGTCTCCCGTCGTTCTCTTCCACTTTGTCTCTTGAGATGAGGAGGGTCGAAAGGGACCATCGAGTCGACCATTTCTTAGACGGACGCTACGTCCTCTGGATTCGAGCTAGGGACCCAGCCCTTCTAGGGGATCTCCTCCTTTACCGATGGGTGAGGTCATAAGAACGGATCTCTTAGGGTACCTGTCTCCTCGGACCGTTCGATGTCAGGTACCCCAGCGTGTCTCAGCCTGTTCTGACTCACTGATTGTGAAGTGAAGTGTGTTACAAGACCGTACATGAACTTGGTTGTGGGTTTTCGAAATAAAAATTTCTACAACAAACGGACGGTTATCGCATCCTTACAAGGTAAAAGAGGTCGGGGACAATGGGACCATACTGTAGAATTTTGAGTTTTTGACAATGAACAACTATACTTATAGTTAAAGTAAAATCGAGCTAAACTTGGTTCTTCGTTTTTTTAGTCCTCTGGATAAACAAGTCCAAAGAAGTCCCTCTTTTTACTTTGATAATCTTCTGTTTAACGTACGTCGAATACCCGAGAAACTCAGCGATAACAAACGTCCTTAAAATAAAATAAAAAAAGTTCATACTGAAAAGTAAGTAAAGTGTCGTTTATTATCTTAATATTCTTTGATTAAACTTTACTACCGAACAAAGATGGGGTTTTTAGACTTATGTTTCCTTGGTTACCCTTGGTGTTTATAGTCCCACGGTTCGAAAATTCTTATAAAATCCAAACGTTTATTAATGATCATACGAACGTTAAAGTTGTTATATAAAAATAAGACTAGTTCTTATAGGAAAAGGTCCTCCGAAGGTCACACGAGTAGAGGACGACGTTTGGACCCTAAGACCTTAGTCCGGTGAAGGACAGACAGAAATGTCCTGTGACTCGACGTGAGATTCTTTAAGGACCGAGAGGGGACGTAGGACTGGTAGTGCACCGGTGTTTTTAACCATTACAATAACAAAACGGACAACTTTACAAATTACTGTGTCTAGGAAAGTCAAAGGACTACACCCACTTCCCACCTTGGGTCACTACTAAAGAAGAAGTTCTTTACATGTAGGATCAAGGGTGTGCTCCCATTCGGGGGGCAGGTTGCTACTCTCTGGGACGTACACACACTGGACACGGACGGCCCTCTGGTCGGGATTTGATCGGACTTGGACTGGTTCAAGACAGATGTACCATCCAAATCTGGAGAGATTCAGGACAGATGTGACTAATACAAATTACTCTGGCACGCAAAAGACGTCACTCCTGTAAATCCGGACTGACAAGACGGACGTGACCCTGTACCCCTGGGCCCACGTCCGGACCGGACCGGAGACAGACCTTTGAGGTACGGACGCAGACTCGCAGTCACGAGTCCACAGACCCGAGACCCCGACCCACCCGAAGAGACCCTTGGCACGAGAGGAGACTCACCCGAAGGGACCGGGAGGGCCCCCAGTCACGACGTCAGCCCGAGGATCAGACAGGGGACGACCCAAGTGGAAGGACCCCGAGGACCTTTGGGGAGTCCACCCGATGGACCATTAGTAAGGTTAAAAGGTCGTGTAAGTCCAACTCATCCCTCCGTCCAAGTGGACCACTTGATTAAGGTCCCGTGTCCCTAGTCCGTTTTTCGTTGTCCACTCAAACGGCGACACTGGAGGGTCAGCTGAGAAAGGAGGCTTCTCTTGTCTCGACGGGGAGTAGAAAGTCGGGTCGAGAGGATAAAAGAGTTGTGGGATCGCCCTGTTCTTTCTGTCTCGGACGGTCTTGGTTCCATGATACAAGTTGAGATCGTACTCGAAAGTTTGGTCGTTTTTTAGTATACCATGGTTCCACTTTTGTCCTCCCCGGACTGAAGAGTCCCTGTTAACTCCCCTCTGCTCTGGTTGGGATCTGAAGAAAGATCCCAGGGGTCTCCAGGGTCCCTGGACCGAACAAGTATGTAACTCCCGGGTAACTCCCGGGTGTCGGTACCACAGGACTGGCTCCCGAGCACACTGGGGTCCACCCACCAGACCCCTGACACACTCAGAGTGGGGTAGACGTACCCGGTCCCAGTGCACACGTCCCTCTGGTATGTGTATGTTTCGATTCCTTTTCCCTTCTTAGTACTCTCGACGAGACCACAAACCCGAAGGGACTATCGAGTCAACCATTTCTGAGGTGGACGTTGCGTCCTCTGGGGGCAAGCTAAGGACCCAACCCTTCTAGGTGACCTCTTCCCTTTCCGATGGGCGAGGTCATAAGACTGGACCTCTTAAGGTGCGTGACATATCAGATACCCTAGTGTTTCTCAGCCTATGTTGACTCACTGAAAGTGCAGTGAGTGAAAACAACTCCTTAAATACGAAATCTCATAAGTGAAATATGTCCGGGCACGGACAGACGGAGAAATGGGGACACTCCAAGTGGGAGGGATCCCGAGGACCTCTGAGGAGTCCACCGATGGATCATTAATAAGGTTAAAAGGTTGTGCTTGTACCGTTCTTCCCTCCGTCCAAGTGGACCACTCAACTAACGTCCCGTGTACCTAGTCCGCTTTCCGGTTACCCGTCGTCCACTCCGACGACGACAGGAAGATCAACTGGTAGGGATGAGTCGTCTCTGGTCTGGACGGGGAGCAGAGGGTCGGGACGCAGACCACACAAAAGAGTTGTGGAGCCACCTTGTTCTTTCCTGGCTCGGACGGTCTTAGTTCCCTCACACAAGTTGTAATAGTACTGTCGACATTTTTGACGATTATAGTGTGTCTTGGTTTCCCTTCTCTCTTTCTGAAGAGACCCTGTTCACACCCCTCTCCTCTGTCTGGGACGTCAAGAAAGACTGTAGGATCCTTCAATGTCCTTGGGTGAACAAAGGTGGAAGCCCCGGGTTCGTCGTCTCTGTGGCACAGGATGGGTTCCCAGCACCCTGGTCCACGTCCTAGACCCCTCCACCACAGTAGAACCTCTGACACCTTCACACAGGGGTCCACGACCCCAAACACACCCAGAGTCGGGTAGGTGTACCCAGTCCTAGGACACATGTGTCTCTGGTGTGCAGACGAGAAACGGACGTCACACAGGACAGGGGAGCCTCTAAGGGTCACAGACTTCACTCCCACAACGGGACCAATTGGACACCAGGAAAAAGAAGTGGAACACCGTACGTGAGCTCACCGACCGAAGAGACACCTGACGACTCACTTTTGGAGACCTCCGCAGTGTAATTGTGTCGCATAGTGTACACGTAGCGGACGTGAGAAGGAAGACACATCTAGAAAAACTACTACCCGTGACACTGGTCACACTCCACTACGGAAAAACATCAAAACTGACCGTAACTAAGTTATTAATGACTACACCTCATAGAAAGGTACACGAAAATAATAAAATGTGGAACACTCATGTTAAACGGAATCCTCAAGGTAATGTGACAGGAAAATAAATCTGGAAATTAGATAAACGTCAAATAAAAACACAAACCACAATTCAACATCAGATTAAAGTAAGAGTAAAAGTACGATTCCTTGGACGGACCACGGGAGGTGGCACCGACGAGGGTTAAAGGTAAGGGTCGTAGGTACACCCTCCAAGAGAAAAGAGATATGGGAGGGGTCCTAGATGACGAACATCTCAAAGACAGATACCGGTAACACTGACCACACTCCACTATTTCGAGTAACTTCAAAGCTAAACATGAAGAGAGTACAAATCACTACAACTGTAGAAAAGTACACTAAAAGATTTTGTTACACTCAATTTGAATGAATAAGTCTAACCGAAGAACTTACGGACGGCACAAAACCTATAAAAGGATACTGGACCGGATCCTGTAAAGAACTTTTCCCACAGAAAATGAATGTCAGGGGGTCTGGAAAACTGCCTCTTCCGTTACCGTGGGGTGAGGTCACGAGAACGGACCTTTTAGGGTACCTGCTTCCTCGGACCGTCCGACGTCAGGTACCCCAGCGCTTCTCAGCCTGTGCTGACTCACTGAAGTGAAACTGAAAAGTGAAAGTACGTGACCTCTTCCTTTACCGTTGGGTGAGGTCACAAGAGTGGACCTCTTGGGGTCCCTGCCCCCTCGGACCACCCGACGGCAGATACCCCAGCGTGTCTCAGCCTGTGCTGACTTCACTGAATCGTCGTCTGGAAAACTTACAATTCACAGGTCCTCGTAGCTAAAATTTCAACAACAATACTATTTACCGGTGTTCCACCGTCGTACAGAAATACGGGTTCAGACCAATGACCCCCTTGGTCTCGGAACCCCTTTCAGGACAAGGACCTAACACTCTCACCTTCCACGGTCTTCTTCGTGAACTCCGAACACAGGGTAAGAAGAAGGAAGCAGTGGGGACAGGGGACCTGTGTAGGGTCAAGGACGTTGTGGTGAGACCCCTCTCACGAGAGTAGGCATCTACCTCCTGGGATTCCTTCCTTCAACCCTCCACCCTTGGGGTGGTGGTCCTCTGTACCTCGGGTGTCCCGAAAGGTTTCGAGAAGGTCGGGTCTCGGAGGTGTAGGAAACCCACGTCATCCGCATCAAAGTGACGTCCTCCTGGACGAACCTAGACCTCCAACACCCGGGTCCGTCTCCCCTCGTCCGTACGGTCCAGGTGCCCCGTCCCGAGTAACCGACCGTGTAGGAGGGGTCCAGGCAGTCGGGGTACTGTCAGGTAGGAACCCTTGGTCCAGACGGGTCCGAAGCCCCCCTACACTGTCGTCGGGTCCCGTGACTCCGGACTCCCTTTGTCTCGACCGTAAGTGAGACATGAAACGCAGAGCACAACCACATGTCCACTGAACGACACGACATCCCCCACACAATCCACCTGTCGTTATACTAAGTGAATGCGTATCCACACGTGTGCAGGAAAAAACCCAAGAGAAGGGTATATTAAATAATACGTCACAACTCATCCTCAGGAGCAACTAACTAACGAATATTTCTCATCACACACATACGAGTAGAGGTGGACGAGTAAAGTGTGACGGGTGGAGGAAAGGGAAAACCATTGGTATTCCAAGGAATGACACAACGTTCCGGTAAAGACAAACCATTTCTTCAAGTAAACATAGGTAAACATCTTAGGTGGTGATTCACTATAGTATACCACGAACAGAAAGAGAGTGAAGTGAATGATACTAGCAGAGGTGAAGGAATAACGACCTACACCACACTAGAGTGGGAAAATACAGACTCATTATTACACGACACTCGCACGTGGGTAGAACAAATGGGTAGGTAGACAGGAATAGGTGAATCCAACGAAGGTTCAGAGCCGATAACATGTATCACAAGGGTACTTGCAACCCCTCGTGGACAGAAAATTTTAATACCAAAAGAGACCTAGATACGGGTCATTACCCTAGCGACCAGGATACCACGAAGAGACAAATCAAAAATTACTTGGAAAGAGGACAAGAGGAAGCAGATAAAGTACTGAAAGTAAGGATGGTTGTCCCTCCTGTCAAGTAAAAAGATGTATGGGAGGACTCGTAAATAACAACATCTAAAAAATGAAGACTAAATGTCAAGACTCGTAGAAAATACACGAAGTCCCGGTAGAGATACAGAAGAAACGTCTTTACAGGTAAATTTAGAAAAAGGTGATGAACTAACCCAAAAAGAAACTACTACTCTACGTATTCGACAAACACACAAAACCTCTATTTAAGGAACGCCTACAGAAACAAACGTTTATAATCAAGGTAATACTCCCAACAGAAAAACAAAACAAATACCAAAGGAGACGACAATGTGAAAATTCCCATTAATCCAGGGTAAATAAAACAAACAAAATAAAAAGTACTAAGATTCTCCACCCAGTCTTTTCTTGAACGACGTAAAATACAGTTTCACACAAGACGAGAAAAGGAGTTCTCAAATTAACATAGGTAGGATAATAAATCTAGAAATTAGATAAACCTCAAATAAAAACATATACGTAGTCCCTCATAAGATTAACGTAAGAGTAATAGTAAAGAAATTTTTGGATGTGTGGTAAGAGGTATCACCGACAATGATTAAATGGAAAAGTGATTGTCACATCCTCGCAAGGGAAAAAAGGTGTGAAAAAGATCGTAAATAACAAACAGTTGAAAACCTATTACCGTTAACACTTAGTACACTCCTTTATGGAGTGACCTCAAAACTAAACTAAAAGAGATTGTAAATCACTACCACTGTAGAAAATTACACTAAAAAAATTTCTCACACTCAATTTGAATGGTGGACTTTAACCGGTGAACTTGTGAACGGAACAAAATTTAAGAAAAAGCTACTGTTAGGGATCCTGTAAAGAGGCCCCGTTCACACAAAAAAAATTGAATGTCGGGGAACTAGGAACACTTACAATTTGCGGGTCGTGGTACCGAAATGTATAACAATGTCTTTTTCCGGTGTTTCCTCGTTGTGAAGAAATTCGGAGTGAGAAAAAATAAAAGGACATTACAGGACAATAAAATATAACCTTATATCAACTCCTTATAACGTAACATATATACATGGGGTAGAAGACACACATAAGAAGACCAGAAGATGTTAATCGAACGAAGGAACAGAACCAATCACCCTGGCTCTAGCTCCCGACGGGTACGGGAAATTAAAAATCCAAAAGAGACCTAAAAAAGGATCCATGACCTAACAACCCAGGATTCCTTGACGACATAGTAAAAAGTTTACTTGGAGGAGTGACGAGAGGGACAACCTACAAGGATACATGGACCATTTCTTGTTACGTCCTCTCAAAGGAACAGACGAGTGGGAGAGGTCGTGAAGACAAACATCTCACAAACTGTTACCGACAAGACTGGTCACACTACACTATGGAGTGAATCAAATCTAAAGGAAAAGAGATTATAAATCGTTACAACTGTAGAAAAGCACACTAAAAAAAATTCCCACAAAAACAAAACAAAAAAGTTTGAATGGCGAACCTTAACCGAAGTAATTACGGACGGAACAAAATTTAAGAAAAAGCTACTGGTGAGCATTCTGTAACGAGCTCGGATACACAAAAAAGAATGTCTCGAACTATGGAACACGTACAATTTACGGGTCGTCGTGTTGAGAACCCGAAGGGACCACCGAGTCTGTCATTTCTTAGAGGGACGTTACACCCTCTGGACCCAAGTTAGAGACCCAACCCTTCTAGGGGACCTTTCCCGTATCGTTAGGTGAAGTCGTAAGAACGGTCGACTTAAGGTGACCGTCTCCTCGGACCACCCCAGTGTTGCTTAACCCGTGTCGAACTCACTGATTCGTGTTGTCGTGTCGAGAAGTTCCACATTAATGTCTGTTACCGGTGTTCCGCCGTCGTGAAGAAGTACGGTGTGAAAAAAAAAAAATTAAAGGAATAAAATATAACCTTATCTCAGCTAAAGACTACACCATAAATAAAGGCCACATATCCTTAAGTTGAATCAGTATATATCTACAGATAGATAAGAGAAAGTCCAACGAAAAACGTATATCCACTAATGTCACACAAGTTATTTGAAAGGAGACGAAAAGTCATCAATTAAAAACTAGTAGAGTACAGATACAACCTCTTCCGTTACCGTGGGGTGAGGTCATGAGAACGGACCTTTTAGGGTACCTACCTCCTCGGATCATCCGACGTCAGGTACCCCAGTGATTCTCAACCTGTGCTGACTCGCTGAAGTGAAAATTAAAAGTGAAAGTACGTAACCTCTTCCTTTACCATTGGGTGAGGTCACAAGAACGTACCTCTTAGGGTCCCTGTTCCCTCGGACCACCCGACGGTAGATACCCCAACGTTTCTCAACCAGTGCTGACTTCGCTGAATCGTCGTCGTCGTCGTTGTATATATACAATTGAGGTTTGAGGATTAAAGAACGCGGAAGAAAGAACGGAGGTCAAAGAACCTCCGAGACGTCTCCCGTTTCCGTGAGATCTAAGAAACACCTCTGTGGACAGACGGTGTACGAGGATCAAGGGAGTCGGGGTCCTGTGAGGTCGGAACCCTGGGTCCGTCCGTGGCCCCAGAGATCCTCTTTTCAAGCAAAACCAGGTTAAAATCTAATATGGATCTTCACTATAGTATACTACGAACAGACAGAGACAGAGGGAATGAAGTGAACCTTACTAGTAGAGATGAAAGAAAGGACACCGACTTGAACCGTAGTAAAAGATGAAGAAATACCAACTCTTTATGGTGTAACACGGGTACATGAGGTAGTCGACATAGGTAAGTAGACATAAAAGACGTTAATCGAATAGATCGTCTGAACCGATAACATCTAGAACACTTGGTTCTGACATCCCCACAGAACGCGTAAAAAAATAAAAGAGACCTAAATACAGGTTCGTACCCTAACAACCCAGGATTCCATTAAGACACACAGTAAAAAGTTTACTGAGAGGTATGACAAGAGGGACGACTTACCTGGATACATGTAACACTAGTTGGTGCGTCCTCCCGAAGGAACAGAGATGTGGGAGAGGTCGTAAATAAGAAAAGATCTATTAAAATGAATAAGTAAACAGAAACCAACGTGACCCGGAGCCAACGTCTTTAGGTCGAGAGAGATGGACGTCACTCGTCCCGAGGAGAGATCAAAGTGACATCTTACTCCGAGGAGTGACACCTCCGAAGACCGACGTCTTGTGCCCGAGACCTCGTGGTCCGAAGTCCTCAGCGTCGCCCTCCGGAGTCGTCAACATCAGGTCCCCGAGATCTCGCGTCCGAAGCGTCAACACCGTGTACCCCCGAATCACCGGGGTGACTACACCTTAGAGGACTCTGGTTCCAAGGTTAGGCGTAGAGGACGTAACGGTCCGTGTAAGAAGTGTGACGTGGTGGTCCCTGCAGGATCGTAAATAAGAAATTCTACAAAATTCTACTGGCAAGACTGGTTACACTCACGAATCGAGGAACCTGAACCTGAACACAAAAAGATTGTTAATCACTACGACTCGTGTCACAGTGTAAGGATTCACGTCAGACATCCGGAAAGAGTCTCTTTATTGGTAAAGTTGGAAACCGGGTAAAACAAGAACCAACATACATAGCAACTATAATTCAACACGTTCTACAAACATACAAAACCTCTACTTAGGGAACATCTATAGAAGAAACCGTTTAAAAAAAAGGATAAGACTCCTAACAGGAACCGAAAGGAACTCCCAAACAAATCCAAACGTTTACGAAAATTAAGTCAGGGTCAAAGACTAAACACCAAATAAAAAGTAATAAGATTCTCTACCTAGGTATTTCTGAACGACATAAAATACAGTTCAACACAGGACAAATATAAAAGAGTTCTTAAAGGATCATAGGTAGTAATGTAAATCTATAAATATGAGAGACCCCGAATAAAACACAAACCACAATCCTACAAAAGATTAAAGTAAGAGTAAAAGTACCAACTCCCTTAGGAGTGTCACAGGAGGTCTCACCGACAATGGGTAAATGTAGGGTTCGTAGCCACCTCCTCCCTAAGGAACAGACGTGTGGGAGAGACGTGAATAACAAACATCCCATAAACCGTTATCGGTAAGACTTGTCACACTACACTATGAAGTAACATCGAATCTTAACGTAAAGTGATTACACATGACTTGACTTGACTTGACTTGACTTACACATCACTACAACTGTAGAACACTAAAAAAAAATTTCTCCCACTTAATTTGAATGTAGAACTTTAACCGAAGAAATTGCGAACGGAACAAAACCTAAGAAAAAACTACTGTTGGGGTTCCTGTAAAGTCCTCCCGTCCCAAAAAATGAATTGTCGGGGACCTAGGGACACTGACGAATTAAGGGTGTCGTGTCGAGACGTACAATAATGTCTTTTACCGGTGTTGCGCCGTCGTGATGAAGTACGGTGTAAAAACAAAAGGGACATTTAAAGAATAAAAGATAACTGAATCTCACCTAAAGACTAAAACACAAACAATATCCACATGTCCTTGAGCTAAGTCAATGTGTATCTGCAAATAGATAAGAGAAATCCCAAAAAGGGTATATCCACTAATGTCATACAAGTTAGTTGAAAGGATTCGATAAGTTATCCATCAAAAATAGTAGATAAACTATATATAATCATACACATACAATTAAGTCAGAGAATTAAAGAGGACGGACATAGACCTTAGACCCCCGAGAGGTCTCCGTTGTCCGTAAGGTCCAGGTAAAACCTCTGTGAGACGGACGATGTACGAGGGTCCTACGTGGTCGGAACCCTTGGTGTGGTCGGTCCGAGGTCCCTACACTGTGGTCGGGTCGAGTCCTACAGGACTCCCCTTGTCTCATTCATAAAGAAAAATTAAAAAAGACAAAGGTAGGGTAGTAAACTTGACCTCGTATGTCACTTAATGTTAGGACAACGACAAAACAAAAAAGGAAAAAGAAGATGGTATCTAACAAAGTGTGGGTATATCCACATATATCTAAACGACCCCAAAAAAAGAAATATCCAATTATATTCCACCTCATTCAAAGGAACACTATGTGCCACCCGGAACCAGTGAATGAAATAGTTATCATCACACGTATATAATCTGTCTTATAGTAGACAGGTACGGTGTGTAGAAATATAGAAGTACTGGTCTTCAAAGAAAAGATTCAGACACTCGGACACAGAGTCCGTTATTCAAGTAGACGTAGGTAAAAATCAAATATGGATCTTCTCTATGGTATGACACTTGAAGGTCTACAAGTTCGACCCAAATCTTTTCCGTCTCCTCGGTTTCTAGTTTAACGGTTGTAGGTGACCTAGTAGCTTTTTCGTTCTCTCAAGGTCTTTTTGTAGGTGAAGACGAAATAACTGATAGGGTTCCGGAAACTGACACACCTAGTGTTGTTTGACACCTTTTAAGAATTTCTTTACTCTTATGGTTTTGTGGACTGGACGGAGGACTCTTTAGACATAAGTCCAGTTCTTTATTATCAATCTTAACCTGTATCTTGTTGTCTGACCAAGGTTTAGCCCTTTCCTCATGCAGTTCCGACATATAACAGTGGGACGAATAAATTGAATATACGTCTCATATAGTACTCTTTGCGACCCGACCTCCTTCGTGTCCGACCTTAGTTCTAACGGCCCTCTTTATAGTTATTGGAGTCTATACGTCTACTGTGGTGGGAATACCGTCTTTCGCTTCTTCTTGATTTCTCGGAGAACTACTTTCACTTTCTCCTCTCACTTTTTCAACCGAATTTTGAGTTGTAAGTCTTTTGATTTTAATACCGTCTACCAGGGTAGTGAAGTACCGTTTATCTACCCCTTTGTTACCTTTGTCACCCTCTGATAAAACGACCCGAGGTTTTAGTGACGTCCACCACTGACGTCGGTACTTTAATTTTCTATGAACGAGGAACCTTCTTTACGATACTGGTTGGATCTGTCATACAATTTTTCGTCGCTGTAATGAAACGGTTGTTTCCAGGCAGATCAGTTTCGATACCAAAAAGGTCATCAGTACATACCCACACTCTAAACCTGATATTTCTTTCGACTCCCGACTTCTTAACTACGAAAACTTGACACACACTTCTTCTGAGAACTCTCAAGGAACCTGAGGTTCCTCTAGTTTGGTCAGTTGGAATTCCTTTCAGTTGGGACTTATGAGTAACCTTCCTGACTACGACTTCGCGGTCCTAAAACCAGTAGACTACGTTTGTCAGCTGAGGAACCTTTTCTGGGACTATGACCCTTTCTAACTTCCGCTCTTCTCTTCCCTTGTTGTCTCCTACTCTACCGACCTACTGTAGCGGCCTAACTACCTGTACTCAAACTCATTTGAGGTCCTCAACCATTACCTGTCCCTTCGGACCACACGACGTCAGGTACCCCAGTGTTTGTCAACCTGTGCTGACTCGTTGACTTGACTTGTCTATAGTATACTATGAACAGAAAGGAGCAGAGGGAGTGAAGCGAACCTTACTAGTAGAGGTGACAGAAAGGACTCCGACCTGAACCGTAATAAAGGATGAAGAAATACCAACTCTTTATAAGGCGACACATGTGTCTGGGGTAACAGACATAGGTAAGCAGACACGAAGATGTCGATCGAACGAAAGGACAGGACCGACAACATGGATCACCCCGGCTTTAGTGTAGAGGTAATTTTAAAACCAACATAGGTGGACCGACGGAGTACAGGACTGAGGTCGGGTCAGGTCTGTGCTCCGTGTTCGGACGGGTCCGAGGTCCTTACCCTCTCGTCGGGTTGAGTCCCTCCAGCACCCCCTATTTTGTCCGTCACGAAAGATAAGGAAAAGAAATCAAAGTACAGACACGACAGACCTCATCTCAGTTAAACGTCAAAACACGAACAGAAGTCCCATGTCGGTGGACTAAGTCAATACTGTATATGTCTGTCGAATAGACAAGACAAAACCTAAGACAACGGTGTCTCCAATACCGTCTTTCAGTTCGTTTCATGGGACACGACTGTGGTAGTCCAGGAAGGACTGACAGATAATCTCTATGTCTAAAGATACATATAAACCTTCCTTCCTTCCTTTCTCTGTTAGGACCTAATGGATAGTATCTCTGAAGACACATACAGAATCGGGAATCAGGATTAAGTAGGAACGAGAAAGTGAAAAAGAACCTTTGAAGACTAAGACAAACTTAAGAGTCAGTGAAAAAAACAACATTTAAATAAGGAAAAAAAAAAAAAAAACGGACGTTCCCTGTAGTATAAGACAACAGAAAGAGACACACTGACTGAAGTGAATCAGATACTGGGAGGTTCCAGCTAGGGACACTGTTAATCACCGTGTTAAAGTCACCGGTAAAAAGTACTGACTTATTATCAGGTAACACACATACATGTGTAGAAGAAATTGGAAATTAGACAGCCCACTGTAGACCGACCAAGACAGAACCGAGACATCGCTTACTACCCCACGGACACAGAAAAAGTGACCACCAAAAGAATCCTATGTCCGGGTCCACACCCATATAGTCCGGTACCCGACTCGGGAAAACTCTGAAATCAAAGACGGAACTCCTCTGACAGGAAAGATCCCCGACAAAGGTCGCAGGTAAGTGTGACTGGCGCATCCCCCCAAAGGAGAGACGGACCGAGAGAGGGGACAAATAACAAACATCTGAACACTCCTACTGGTAAGACTGTCCACCCTTGACTAAAGAACCACAGAAAATCTAACCGTAAGGAGGACCTTATTAATCCTTGCAACTCGTAGAACAGGACACCGTAAACCCCAAAAAGAAGGAAAAAAGAAAATGTACTTACTACACTCCTTTTAAATGGACCGAAGAACTTTCAACCAACACAAACCTTAAAGAAAGACGTTATGGGTTGGGTCCTGTAAAGGACTCCCGTTGACAGTAATTGTCGGGGTGCCCGGAACACTTAACCTCCGTGGTTATTCGTGGTTACTAATTCAACATCAATATCCTTTACTCAACTGAATAACCTTTTCTGAGACTACGACCCTCCCTAACCCCCGTGCTCCTCTTCCCCTGCTGGTTCCTACTCTACCGACCTACCGTAGTGCCTGAGCTACCTGCGCTGAGTCACTTGAGGCCCTCAACCACTACCCGTCCCTCCGGACCGCACGACGTTAAGTACCCCAGCGTTTCTCAGCCTGTGCTGACTCGTTGACTTGTCTTGACTTGACTATGCTTTACAGGTGTTCCGCCGTCCTGAAGAAGTACAGGTTGAGTCCAGGGAGGGTCTTGGTCTCGGAATCCCTTTTCAGCTGAAGGACCCGACACTTAATCTCACCTCACAAGGACTCGTTTACGGGTTCCGGAACTCAGAGTAATGAAGAAGGAGGATTTCGAAATGGGGAGGGGAGGTCTGGGTAGTAGCATCCCGTGCTGAGGGACGACTCCACGGATCCTCCGACGTGAGAGTCCTTTCTCCTAACTGAACCCTTGGGGTCACGGTTATCTGGACCTCAGAGCCAATGAAAAACTTCGAGTTCCAGTCTCCCAGCTTGTAGGTAGGAAACCGACTTGATCCTACACACCAGTGTCGGTCTCGTTCGGTCAGTCGTGTCCAATTTCACCCCGAGTTAATTCCTGTCGGTCGTGCCGACAAGTCAGGGTGACGTCCGGTCAGTACCCTAGGTTCCGACGGGTCTGGGGTCCCTACCCTATCGTCGGGTTCCGTCCCTCACTCCCCTGTAATGATCCGAAGCTAAAAGAAACGAAAAGAAATTGCCGTTACGATATACCCTTATATCAACTAAAGGGCAAACCACGAACAGTAGTCATATGTCGAACGAACTAAGTCATACTGTATATAATTGTTTGACAAGAAAAACCCCAACAAAACGGGATCTCCAATAACGTCTTGAAGTCCGTTTCAAGCGACACCACTTACAGTCCACAAACACGTCGTAGGCTTTATGTCTAAGACACATTTACACCTTCTTACTTCCTTCCTCGGTTAGGAGCACCTGACGGATAATGTCTAAGTCAAAAAACCCATAGAATCGTAGTTGGAGGGTTAAGTAGGGACTGCAAAGGAAAAAAAAAAAAATTAAGAAACACAAAGTCAGGAGTCTCAGATAAAAACACAAAACAATGAAGGGGCCATAAAGAAAAAATTTAAAACGGATGTTCCCTGTGGAAGACGATCGAAGAAGGAGACAACGACCGAAGTGAATCACATACTAGGAGGTTTCAGGTAGGATCGCCCCTGGTGACCGTCTTAAAGTCACCACCAAAAAGTACAGACTCATTTCAGGTAACATATGCACGTGTAAAGAAATTCTAAATTACACAGGTACCTGGCAAAGAACCCAGACACGGAACCGATAACTTACAGTCTCAAGTACACAGTAAAACTTACTACCAAAAGACATTATATCCGGGCCCACACCCATAATCTTACGATCCAAATCGACAGAACTTTAAAGAAGAAGAACGGTTACCTCCGACACGAGAGGTCCCCGACAACAGGTACAGGTGAAGGTACCTTGAACATTCCCCCAAGGTAGTAGAGGACCGAGAGAAGGGGTAAAGGACAAACGTCTGTCCCAAGGTCAAGACAGTATACCTTGGACTAAAGAACAAAAACTGACCGCAAGGAGGACATCATTAATCCCTCCGACTCGTAGAATAGGACTCCGAAAAAGAAAAAAAAAAGGAATTTCTCACACTCCTTATAAATGGAAACGTTGACCGAAGAACTTTCAGTCAACACAAACTTTAATTCAAGTTATGGGTGGGGCAATTGTTGGGGTCCCCGGAACACTTAACCTCCACGGACATTCATGACCACCGGTTCAACATCAATGTCCTTTACAGGTGTTCCGCCGTCTTAGAGAGGTACGGGTTGAGCACAAGGTGGACGTTGGTCTCGGAATCCCTTTCACCCGAAGGACCCGATACGTAATATCACCTTGTGTGGACTCGTTTGTAGATTTCCGAACACAGAGTGTGCGGGAAGAAAGGGGATTTCAAAGTGGGGAGGGGTGATCCGAAGACATAGACCCTGTGACGAGGGACGACTACAGGATCCTCCGACGTGAGAGTTCTTCCTCCGAAGTCTACCCCTGGGGTCGTGGTCCCGTGGACCTATGAACCACCGAAGTGGGAACAGGAGTTCCGGTCTACCAACCTGGTAGTAGAAACCACGCGTGATCCTCAAGACCACGATCGGTCCCGTTTAGTCTGTATTATCCTAATTCTATCTAGAGTTACTTCCCGTGATACGACTCGACACAGCTGAGGTACGGTCAGGACGGAACCCTGAGTTCGGATGAGTCCAAGATCCCTAGTTTATCGTCGAGTTCAGTTCGTCCACCCTCCCTTATTTGATTTGTAATGGAAGAAAGGAAAAGAAATTAGAGTCACGATAGAACTTCACGTCAGTTAAACGTCAAGACACGACCGGTTTTCGAACCACGGAGACGGGTGACTTCGGTTTGTTTTTTATGCCTCTGTCTCAAACCTCCTTCATCTTTTCACCGAAATTAAGAGTCGACCGTCTCTCGCCTTGTGTCATCAGAGTACGGAGTTCTTGACGCGGGGGTGAGGTACTCCTCAGGTCCCGAATGTATTCTACTCCCTGTTTCCACTGTCCTAGAACTAAAGATGGAGTACGTAACAAAGTTTCTGTCAGGGTCCGACCGCAGTCATTGAGTCATTAACTCCGACCATCAAGTCACCGAGACACCGGAAGAAAGACTACACATTGATACTCCCTTCCCACGATATTCGTCTATCCCCTACATAAATCGTATCTCAGTTTTCGTTTTTACACTTAACATCGAGGACGTCTAAATCCCCCGTCTTTTCGTTTGAATCAATGTCTGGACGTCTCAATGCTCGTCAATGTCACTTTTTTTGATCCTTACAAGTCCGGACGAGTGAGAAGAGCAATAACAGAAACAAGAGTCTTTTCCCTTTCTCTTTTTGACTAAGGAGAAAAAAGGGAAAGTGACGTTGTTCACATGTTCTCTGACTAGGTCAATACTGAATTAGTATGTAGCATAAGTAGTAGAATGTATGAAACGTACCTAAGAAAACGGTATCACCAATAACTTGTTCCACCTCATTTCAAGAGACGCCACTTGTAGCCCAGGGACAATTCATTGATAATTTCTATGTCTAACAAAATATACACGTTCCTTGTTTCCTACCTTTGTGGGGAAAACCTAATAGATAATGTCGTTGTCCATGGATAAATATACAATCCATATTCGTAAAGACACATATACATTTACCTTCTATCCTTCTTTCCGTTTTTCCTTCCGTCCGTCTGTCCTCAATTAGGAACACCTAATCGATTATGTCTGTGTCTATAGACACATATGCAATCCTGACTGGAGGATTAAGTAGGATCGATAAAGGAAAAGAAAAAAAAGACCTAAGAAACAAACACAAACTTAGAGGATAAGTTACAAGTTATGAGTCAGAGGATAACTCAGAGGACAACACAACATTTAATGAAGGTGCCATAGAGAGAAAAAAATTGAGACGGATCTTCCCTCTCAACTTACCAAACGGAACCTTTACTTGTCTCTAGTAAGACAGTAAAGACTCTATCGTAGGTTCATGACGTAAAGCCTGAGAAGACAACTGGTACTACCGATGAGGTAAAGAAGATTCCCTAAGGACGGATGTTCACATCTATATTACCAGTAGACTCAATTTAAGTGGGTTGGTCAGGTAAAATCAAGCGACTAAGGATCTTACAGCTGCAAGTGAGAACGGTAGAGGACAAACTGGTGAAGGTTAAACGGAACTAAGTACCTGGACTGTAAGGTCCAAGGATACGTTATAACGAGAAATGTCGTAGCCTGGAACGAAGATAGTGGTCAGTGTAGGTGTCGACCCATAACAAAAACGAAACCGAGGTAGGGAAGTAAGAAAGACCTCAATAAAGAGGTGACTAGAGGTCATCGTATAACCCGTGGTTGACTGGTCCCCTCAAGGAGAAAGTCATAGGATAGTAAAACGGAAAAGTATGACAAGTACCCCAAGAGTTCAGTTCTTATGACTTCCCCAAACGGTAAGGGAAGAGGTCACCTGGTGTAAGAGAGTCTGGGGAGGTGGTACTGGGAGGGCAGAACCCACCGGGGTGTACCGTACCGAATCAAAGTAACTCAATCTGTTCCGACACCAGGATCACACTAATCTGACTGATCAAAAGACACTAATACCAAAGTCACACAGACGGGAGACTACGGGAGAACGTTGTGGATGGCAGACCGAACCCAAAGAGAATGGAACCTGCACGTCAGGTACCCCAGTGTTTCTCAGTCCATACTGACTCGCTGATTGTCATTGTGATGGAACCCGTACCCCATAGAGAAGTGCCGACGAGGTCGTTTCGTGTCGGCGACGAGGAATGGAACCTGTTCCCCATAGGAGTGTCGGTGGGGTTCCGTTTGGTAAGTTATATTGCCATTAGGTTCTGATACGGGGTTTGTCATTACGACTTCTTCGACTTCAACTTACCAAGATACTTCTGGATGTTCTGGAAAATCTTGATTGTGGATTTTTTCTACAGGAAAAGTAATATCCCCTGACCTTACGTTTTCATCCTTCAGTTCTTTGTGGACCTCATTGTCCGTTTAAACCGGAACCTTACGTCTTACTTCGTCCCGTTTCTGATTATCTCAAAACGGTTCTTTTACGTGACCAGTATCGTTTGTGGGAGAAGGTTGTTGTGTTCTCTTCTGAGATGTGTACCTGTAGTGGTCTACCAGTTGTGGCTTTAGTCTGATTAATATAAGAAACGTCAGTTTCTACTTCTTCGAGATATATCAGTCGTTTTTGTTCTGGTCCTCGACTGACACCGAACCTACTATTTGAGGAATAACGGTTTAAGTCTGACTTTAACTTCTTTCATCCCTTTTGGTGATCTGGTAAGTCCATACTGGATTTAGTTTAGGGAATACTAATATGTCACCTTCACTCTTTATCTAAATTCTCGGATCTAGACTATCTATCTCACGGACTACTTGATACCTTACTCCAAGCACTGTAACATGTCCTCTGTCCCTAGTTCTGGTAGGGGTACCTTTCCTTTACGTTTTTTCGTTTTACCGACAGACTCCTCCGGAATGTTTATCGACACTTTTCTTCTCTTCGCTTTTCATTTCCTCTTTTCCTTTCTATATTCATAGACTTACGCCTCAAGGTTTCTTATCGTTCTTCTCTATTTTTTCGGAAGAAGTCGTTAGTTACGTTTCTTTATCTCCTTTTCTTGTCTTACCCTTTCTGATCTCTAGTAAAGTTCTTTTAATCTCTATGGTTCCCTTGTAAAGTACGTTTCTACCCGAGCTATTTCCTGTCTTTACCAGACCTGGATTGTCTTCTTCTTCTATAATTCTTCTCCACCGTTCTTATGTACCTTCTTGACATGTTTTTTCTAGAAGTACTGGGTCTATTAGTGCTACCACACTAGTGAGTAAATCTCGGTCTGTAGGACCTTACTCTTCGGTTTACCCGGAATCTTTCGTAGTGATACTTGTTTCGATCACCTCTGCTATCTTAAGGTCAACTCGACAAAGATTAGGACTTTGTACTACGACACTTTCACGATGTGAGTTATACGGTCGTTTAAACCTTTTGAGTCGTCACCGGCGTCCTGACCTTTACCAGTCAAAAGTAAGGTTAAGGTTTCTTTCCGTTACGGTTTCTTACGAGCTTGATGGCGTGTTAACGTGAGTAGAGTGTACGATCATTTCATTACGAGTTTTAAGGGGTTCGGTCCGAAGTCGTTATGTACTTGGCACTTGAAGGACTACAAGTTCGACCAAAATTTTTTCCGTCTCCTTGGTCTTTAGTTTAACGGTTGTAGACGACCTAGAACTTTTTTCGTCCTCAAGGTCTTTTTGTAGATAAAGACGAAATAACTGATACGGTTTCGGAAACTGACACACCTAGTGTTATTTGACACCTTTTAAGATTTTCTCTACCCTTATGGTCTGGAGGACTGGACGGAGAACTCTTTGGATATACGTCCAGTCCTTCGTCGTCAATCTTGACCTGTACCTTGTAGTCTGACCAAAGTTTATCCTTTTCCTCATGTAGTTCCGACATATAACAGTGGGACGAATAAATTGAAGATACGTCTCATGTAATACTCTTTGTGACCTGACCTTCTTTGTGTTCTACCTTAGTTCTAACGGTCCTCTTTATAGTTATTGGAGTCTATATGTCTACTATGGTGGGAATACCGTCTTTCACTTCTCCTTGATTTCTCGGAGGACTACTTTCACTCTCACTTTTTCAACCGAAAATTCGAGTTGTAAGTGTTTCGCTTCTACCGTAGACCAGGGTAGTGAAGTACCGTTTATCTACCCCTTTGTCCTCTTCCTTTACCGTTGGGTGAGGTCACAAGAACGGACCTCTTAGGGTCCCTACCCCCTCGGACCACCCGACGGCAGATACCCCAGCGTGTCTCAGTCTGTACTGACTTCGCTGAATCGTCGTCGTCGTCGTCGTCTACCCTTTTGTCACCTTCGTCACAGTCTGAAATAAACCCCCCGAGGTTTTAGTGAGGTCTACCACTAAAGTCGGTACTTTAATTTTCTGCGAATGAGGAACCTTCTTTTCAATACTGGTTGGATCTATCGTATAAGTTTTCGTCTCTGTAATGAAACGGTTGGTTTCAGGTAGATCGGTTCCGATACCAAAAAGGACACCAGTACATACCTACACTCTCAACCTGACACTTCTTCCGACTCGCGGCTTCTTAACTACGGAAACTTGACACCACAACCTCTTCTGAGAACTCTTAGGGAACCTGACGTTCCTCTAGGTTGGTTAGGTAAGACTTCCTCTAGTTGGGATCCTAAAGAAACCTTCCTTACTACGATTTCGACTTTGAGGTCATGAAACCGGTGGAGTACGCTTCTCAACTGAGTAACCTTTTCTGTGACTACGACCCTCCCTAACCCCCGTCCTCTTCTTCCCCTACTGGCTCCTACTCTACCGACCTACCGTAGTGACTGAGCTACCTGCGCTCAGACTCACTTGAGGCCCTCAACCACTACCTGTCCCTCCGGACCACACGACACTAAGTACCCCAGCGTTTCTCAGCTTGTGCTGACTCACTGACTTGACTTGACACGGACTCTTTATGGGTCCCGGAACACAGAGTGATAAAGAAGACGAAGTCCGAAGTGAGGAGGGAACGCCTGAGTAGGGTTGGACTCCGTCGCGAGAGACGACTCGTAGTTCCTCCGACGTGAATCTCTTTCTCCAAAGAAGACCCCGACGGTCGTTATTTCTCTGGACCTCCGATCCACAAAAGGTTCCAGGAGTATCGGTCTCGTAGTCCGGTGGTAGGAAACCCATGGGATCCCAGACACCACGGTTGGTCCCGTTTGGTTCATCAGTCCAAATTCACCCCGAGGGTGGGGAGTTAATTCCCGTGGACGGGGATGACAGAGCTGGGGAGAGGTTAGTAAGTACCTAGGGTTCGGACCAGTCCAAGGTCCCTAACCTTTCGTCGGATTCAGTCTCTCTAGGCTCCCCGTTTTTATCCGTTATCAGAAGAGAAAAGAAGTTAGAGTACGACTATGTTAGAACTGGATATAAACAAAACCTCAAAACACGAACGACAATCACATGTCCGAGGATTAAGTCAATACTGTATATGTGTGTCCCATAGACCCCCAAAAAAAGTTAAAAAAAAAACAGTATTTCTAATAACTTGTTCCAACTCATTCGCGGGACACGACTTGTAATACAG
Source organism: Capra ibex (assembly GCA_006410555.1). Classification (NCBI taxonomy): domain Eukaryota; kingdom Metazoa; phylum Chordata; class Mammalia; order Artiodactyla; family Bovidae; genus Capra; species Capra ibex. The sequence goes on from SJYO01035449.1 coordinate 818,561, forward strand.
GAAGACTCCATAGAGAAGACTGACATACACTGTAGTTCCTGACATTGGGAGACCGAAGGAGAAAGGTACCTAAGAGGTCCGTACTTTTGACCTTACCCATCGGTAAGGGAAGAGGACCTCTAGAAAACCTGGGTCCCCAACTTGTGTCCGGAGGGTGTAACGACAGTATAATAAACGGGAAACTCGGAGGTTCCTAGGGGATCATAGATAATCTCTATGTCTAAAAAACATATACACCTTCCTTCCTCACGGCCCCAGGACGGGGGCACCTAGGTCCCTTAAGTTTCGCCCCTGCCGCAACCGCACTCTTTTTGAATAAACAAATAATTATATTCTAATCTAATTCTTTGTTGTCATATCATCCTTTTAATTCATCTCTTTCTCCCGACTTATTGAACCTAATACACCTTTTGGTTATTTCAAGGTCTGTTCCTCGAACGTGGCAGATGCAATCCGGTGGCCGCGGGCAAACTTATAGCCTCTCACGGGGCGGAACCCGAGAGAGAGAGTGCCTAGAATCTTCGGCCCTGTTTATTCATCTGTACTACTCGGAGGGACGAGGTCTACCCTTAAGTCGACCTTTTCCTTTTCTTGCTGTACCCCTTCGGGTCGTAGCCACGTTCTGAGGTTTTTGATAAAAAGTTTTAGTCGAATGTATGGGGTTCAACGTGTATTTCTTTATCTCGAGACGTCCCCGTCGCCAGGACTGGGAGTAACTCTGTTCCGAAAGTAAAACGTATGGGAGGGCATGTGTTTTCCAGAGTCCCCCAAATGTAATAGAAGACCGGTTCTCCGGACAAGTGTAAAAATACCGAGAGAAGGACCTATTAACAGGTCTTTTGAGGAAAAGGGATCTTCACAAAAAAAGAAATGAGACGTAGTGGGAGTTTCATGTTTTTTCAATGTAAGGATATCTTGTTTCCACGTCACACAATATTGTTTCTTCCATGAATTGAGTTTCTAGATTACGACGATTATGGTCCAGATGATGGACAAAAAGATATATGGTTGATATGGGTTTTTATTTTCTATACTTTTGAACCGTCGTTATAACCGAGTTGTTTACTTTGGAAATTAGTCAGGATAAGATTACTAAAACAGAGGAACCTTCGGGGATGTAAGGGTCCTACAAAATTCGAAGGACACGGAGGGCGTCAGCCCTCCGGAGGTTGTTAGTGTACGCGTCGACATGGTCAGGACGTCCGTCCGATCTTTCGGTAGTCTCCGCAAAAACCTAACTTTGTGAGTATAATACGGGTCCTCTAAATAATAGACTTTCGAGATTAAAAAAAGGTCTTTTTCCACCACCCCCCCTGTCGGGGGACAATTACAGTCTTCTCATCCACCTTTCGTATTGTGTCATTTCGTCCGTCTAAGACCAGAACCCCCCACCTACGAGTCCTTAAAGGCCCCCCTTAGGGACTTCGGTTTGTGCAGGAACGCAAAACAGTCCGAAGGAAGGCGTACTGGAACAGTGCCCACCCTAAGGAGTGCGACCTAGGGCTGTTTCCTCCTTCCTCTATTAGGAAACTTAATAGTTAAAAAACAGAAAGTCAACAAGTCAAAACAGGCTGAGAAACGATAGGATACTTGACGTCGTGTAGTCCGAAGGGAGAGGAAGAGGACCTGTCTCGAACGAGTTAGAGTACAGGTAACGCAACCACTACGGTAGGTCGGTAGAACAATCCATGTCTAAAGACACATATACACCTTCCTTCCTTCCTCTATAAGTAACACTTAATAGACAATGTCCATGTCTAAAACCACATATACAATCTCTATCTTTAAAGATACAAATACAATCTCTATGTCTAAATTCACATACTCCTTCCTTCCTTCTTCCTCCCTGTCCTTGCTTCCTTTATTAGGAACACTTTATAGAGAATGTCTATGTCTAAAGACACATATGTAATCTGGACTTAAGTATTAAGTAGGGACCGATAAATAACAAAGAAAAAAACCTTAAGGAAAAAAGATAAATTTAAAGTCTCAGAGAAAGACACAACATTTAATGAAACAACCATAGAGAAAAAGGTAAACGGATCCTCCTTACGGTATACGATAAGAGAAGGACAGACAGACTTAGGTCAATCACAAACTAGGAGGTACCAGGTACTAAAGTAGTACAATCACGACGAAAAGGTGCAGACTGATTATGGTTACATAAGTATGTGGTGTAGAAACTTTGCGAAATAAGACAGTCTCCTGTGAGACACCAAGACACAGAACCGATGACATTCGTCACGTCGCCACTTACAACCCTACGTACACAGAAAACTTACCACCAAAAGAGCCCCTATATCCGGGTCCGCACCTACAGTCTATGCTCCGAAACGAGAGAACGTACTCTTCCGACAGAAGAGATCCCCACTACCGTTACAGGTAGGGGTGGTTGACACATCGCCCCAAGTTAGCAAAGGACCGAGAGAGGGTGTAAATAGCAAACATCTGGAAACTCCCACAGGTGAGACTGACCATCCTAAACTAAGGAACAATAACAAAACTAATAGTAAGGAAGACATTATTAATCTACGACTTGCCGAACAGGACACCGACAAATCCAAAAAAAAAGGAAGAAGAAGGGTATTTCCTAAACTCCTTTAAATGGACAGGGTTAACCGAAGAACTTTCAGACTAACACAAATCTTTAAAAAGACGTCTTGGGTGGGGTCCTATAAAGGACTCTCGTCGACAGCAATTGTCGGGAGAACCGGAACACTTGACCTGAACGTCAATTCGTGACGACCAGTTCAACATAAATATCCTTTACAGGTGTTCTGTCGTCGTAAAGAAGTACGGGTTGACAACAAGGACCTCGTCTCTCTAGGAATCCTTTTTGACCGAAGGACCCGACACCTAATATCACCTTTCACACTCGTTTGTGAGTTCCCGAACACAGAGTGATGAAGAAGGGGGATTTCGAGGTGGGAGGGGAAGTCTGTGGAGGGGTGGAGCCGGTGTCGTGGGACGACTCCACGGATCCTCCGACGTAGAGTCCTTCTTCCGATCTTAACCCCTGGGGTCGTGTTCTAGTTCTTCTCTACACTTAAAAGGTATCAGGACCTCCGACTCGGTGACAGAAAACCCACGGGACCCCTGAAACAAGGGTCGGTTCGTTTGGTCTGTCATGTCCAAATTTTCCCTCCAGTTAATTCCTGTGGGACGGGTCTACAGAGTAGGGGTAGATCAGATCGGTACCCTGGGTTCTGATGAGTCCGAGGTCCCCACCCAACCTTCGGATTCAGTCCCTCAAGCCTCCCTTGTTTTATCCGTGAGGAAAAGAAAGTAGAGGTCAGGAAACAAAATCCAGTCACACGTCGGTGGACTAAGTTAATGCTGTATGTGTTTGTCGTATATAGAACAAAACCCCTAAGAAAACGGTGTCTCCAATAACGTCTTCCAACGTGTTTCAAGGGAGACGACTTTTAGTACAGGAAGACCTAATAGATAATCTATATGTCTAAAAAAACATAAACACCTTTCTTTCTTCCCTCCTCTCTTAGGAACACTTAATAGATACTGTCTATCTCTAAAGACACATATACAATCTCCAGGTCTACACACACCTATAAACCTTCCTTCCTTCTTTCCTATTAGTAAAACCTAATATATAAATTTAATGTCTAAAGACACATACAATCATGAATTGGAGGCTTAAATACGGACGGGGAAATAACAAAGAAAAAGACTCTGACCAACAAACAAAAACTTAAGACTCCCTAAAAACACATAAAATTTACTCAAGAAAACATATAAAAATTTTAAAACGAACAGTCCCTATAGTATAAGAATAGATAGAAGGAGAAAGTCCGACTGCAGTGAATCACATACTAGGAGATTCCAGGTAGGAACACCGTTGGTTATCGTATTAGAGTCACCACTGAAAAGTACAGACTCATTTTAGGTAACATATACATGGTGTATAAATTCGAAATTAGATCACCACCTGTAAAAGAGCCCAGACACAAGTCGACGACAATGCATCACAACGTCACTTACAACCCCACGTGCACAGAAAACCTTAGTACCAAAAGAACCCTATATCCTGGTCCACACCCATACATTCTAGGATCCAAATTGAGAGAACTTTCCAAAAAAAAAGAAAGACTGTAAGCATCCGACAGGAAAGTCACGACAACGGTTACAGGTAGGGTGGCTGACACAGGCCGTCACCCCATCGTCCCAATCAATGTAGAGAACGGTCGGGAGATGACATAAATAACGAACATCTGAAGAAAGTTATCGGTAAGACTGATCACACTAAATTACAGAACAATAAAACCAACTGAAAGGAGGACACATTAATCCCTACGACTCGTAGAACTAGACACCGGTAATTCCTAACAAAAGCAGGAAAAAAAGGGGAATTTCACACACTTCTTTGAAATGGACAATGTCGACCGAATAACCTTCAACCAACACAAACATTAAATAGTCGTTATGGACGAGGTCCTTGAAAGGACTCCCGTCGACGGTAATCGTCGGGGTAGTCAAGTCAAGTCAGTGAGTCAGTACGACTTGAGAAGCGTTGGGGTACCTGACATCGTGGGGTCCGGAGGGACAGGTAGTGATTGAGAACCTCAAATAAGTTTGAGTACAGGTAACTCAGCCACTACGGTAGGTTCTTAGTGTAGGAGACAGCAGGGGAAGAGGAGGGTGGAAGTTAGAAAGGGTCGTAGTCCCAGAAAAAGTTCCTCAGTCAAGAAGTGTAGTCCACCGGTTTAATAACCTCAAAGTCGAAGTCGTAGTCAGGAAGGTTATTTATAAGTCCTGACTAAAGGAAATCCTACCTGACTAACCTAGAGGAACGTCAGGTTCCCTGAAAGTTCTCAGAAGAGGTTGTTGTGTCAAGTTTTTGTAGTTAAGAAGACGTGAGTCGAAAAAATATCAGGTTGAGAGTGTAGGTATGTACTGATGATCTTTTTGGTGTCGAAACTGATCTATTTGGAAACAACTCATTATAGAGACGAAAAATTATACGACAGATCCAACCAGTATCGAAAAGAAGGTTCCTCATTCGCAGAAAATTAAAGTACCGACGTCAGTGGTAGACGTCACTAAAACCTCGAGGTTTTTATTTCACACTGTGACAAAGGTGACAAAGGGGTAGATAAAGGGTACTTCACTACCCTGGCCTACGGTACTAGAAGCAAAAGACTTACAACTCGAAATTCGGTTGAAAAAGTGAGAGAAAGTGAAAGTAGTTCTCCGAGAAGTCAGAAGAAGCGAAAGACGGTATTCCCACCACAGTAGACGTATAGACTCCAATAACTATAAAGAGGGTCGTTAGAACTAAGGTCGAACACGAAGTAGGTCGGGTCGCAAAGAGTACTACATGAGACGTATCTTCAATTTATTCGTCCCACTGTTATATGTCGGAACTGTATGAGGAAAGGGTTAAACCTTAGTCAGATAACGAGGTACAGGCCAAGATTCACAACGAAGGACTGGACGTACGTATAAAGAGTTCTCCTTCCAGTCCACCAGACCATAAGGGTAGAGAAAGTCTTAAAAGGTCTCAAACAACACAAGGTGTGTCAGTTTCCGAAACCGTCAGGGTGTCCGAAAAACACTTAACCTCCACTGTACTACCCACAGTTCAACATCAATGTCTTTTACAGGTGTTCCGCCATCGTGAAGAAGTACGGGTTGAGACCCGGAGAACGTTGGTCTCGGAATCCCTCTCGGTCAGAGGACCCGACACTTAACCTCACCCTACAGTTACCGTTGGGTGAGGTCATGAGAACGGACCTTTTGGGGTACTTGCCTCCTGGGACCATCCGACGTCAGGTATCCTAGTGATTCTCAGTCTGTGCTGACTCACTGAAGTGAAAGTGAAAAGTGAAAGTACGTAACCTCTTCCTTTACCGTTGGGTGAGGTCACAAGAACGGACCTCTTAGGGTCCCTGCCCCCTCGGAGCACCCGACGGCAGATACCCCAGCGTTTCTCAGCCTGTACTGACTCCGCTGAGTCGTCGTCGTCGTCACGGACTCGTTTGTCCTTTCCCGAACACAGAGTGACGAAGGGGAATCCCGATGAGGGGAGGGGAGGTCTTGAGAGGGTTGGACCCGGTATCGGGGACCACTCCCCGGATCCTCCGACGTGAGAGTCCTTCCTTGGAACTTGACTCCTGGGGTCGTGGTCCTTTGGACCTCCGATGTACTTAAAAGGTTCCAGGAGTTTCAGTCTCCCAGTACGGTGGTAGGAAACCCACCGTGATCTCGCAATGTCTATGTCCATAAAAACACCCACTTCCTTCCTCACTCCCCTTTTCTATTAGAAGTACCTAGCAGATAATGTCTAAAACCACATATACAATCTCATTACCTAAAGACACATAAACAGTCAGGGTTTGCGGATACTTTTGTAGGACCGGGAAAAAAAAAAAAGGGATTAAGAAACACAAACTTAAGAGTTTTCGAAGAAAAGACGACACTTAATACAAGAAAAAATTAGAGAGAAATACAACGGGTCTTCCAAGAAGTCGACCCTAAAAGAAGGAAACCGACCGATTAAAGTTAATCGTATACTAGGAGATTCCGGGCGGGAACATCGCTGGTCATTGCACTGAAGCATTAAAGTCCACATGAGAAAATACCGGTTCATTATCAGATACGATTCACACATGGTGTAGAACAAATGTGAAATTCGACACCCACCTTTAAAACAACAAGACACAGAACCGACACTTGCAACCCCGCGTACACAGAAAATCTTACTACCAAAAGAGTCCTATATGAGGTTCACACCCTTACAGTCTAGGACACGAACTTTAAAATAAAAAGACTGTACCTCTCTGACAGAAAAGATCACTGAACGGGTACAGGTAAAGGTCACTGCACATCCTCCCAAGGGAGTCGGGGACCGAGAGAGGATGTAAATAAGGAATATCTGAACACACCTACCGGAAAGACTGCCCACATCCGACTATAGACACCAGTAAGACAGAAGGAAGGACGCTATTAATCCCCACGACTTGTAGAACAGAACAACGTCAAACCCCATCGAAAAAAAAAAAGGAATTTCCCACACTCCTTTTAAATGCACAACGTCAACCGAAAAACTTTCAGCCAACACAAACCTTAAACAAGGACGTTATAGGTGGGGTCCAGTAAAGGACTCGCGACGACAGTAATCTTCGGGGTGTCCGAAACAGTCAGCCTTCACCGTAATCCATAGGCACAAGTTCAACATCAATATCCATTACAGGTGTTCCGCCGTCGTGATAAAGTACGGTTGAGACCAAGATGTCCGTTTGTCGGAATTCCTTTCGGCTAAGCGTCGACACTTACTCACCTTACACGGACTCGTATGTGGGTTCCGGAACACAGAGTGACGAAGAAGGGGAATTACGCAGTGGGAGGCAAAGTTTGAGTAGGGTCGGACCCCGTGGTGAGGGACGACTGCACGGATTCTCCGACGTGAGAATCCTTTCTCCGAAGTCGACCCCTGGGGTCACGGTCCTCTGGACCTCCGATCCACTGAAAAGGTTCCAGGAGCACCGGTCTCCAGTCCGGTGGTAGGACACGCACGTGATCCCAGATACCAGGGTCGGTCCGGTTTGGCCTGTCATGTGCAGAGTCTCGCCCGGGCTAATTCCGGTGGGGAGGTCGACGGCCCCGAGGAGAGGTCCAGTCAGTACACTGGGTTCGGACCAACCCAGGTCCCTGACTTTTCGTCGGGTCCAGTCCCTCTACCCTCCCTTATTTTATCCGTAACGAAAAAGAGAAGAAATTAGAGTACGTCTACGATACAACCGGATATAAACTAAACGTCAAAACACGAACAACAGTCACTTGTCCGAGGATTAAGCCTAAACGGTATATGTAATGTCGCATAGACAAGAAAAAAGTCAACAAACGGTATCTCTAATAACTTGTTCCAGTTCATTGGAGGGACCTGACTTATAATACAGGAAGACCATATAGATAAGACTGGCACATAGAAGACCACATAGATATACGTTCGCCGTGGTTCCTGCCATCGGACGATACAAGAAGAAAGGTACCTTAAGAGGTTTGTGTTTATGACCTCATCCATCGGTAAAGGAAGAAACCCCCTAGAAAACCTGGATCCGTAACTTGGGTCCAGAGGACGTAACGGAAGTATAATAAATAGGAAAAAAACACAGTGGTCTTTTCGGGCATCATAGACAATCTCTATGTCTAAAAAATATATACACCTCCCTTCCTCTTTCCTCTATTAGGAACACTTAATAGATAATGTCTATGTCTAAAAAGACACATACAATCTGTATGTCTACAGAGACATATACACCTTCCTTCCTCTCTTAGGAACGTCTAATATATAATGTACATCTTTAAAGACACATATACAATCTCTATGTTTAAAGATACATATACAATCTCTATATCTAAAGACACATATATAGTCAAAACTAAAGGATTAAGTGGGGACCGGAAGTGACAAAGAAAAAACAAAACATTAAGGAACAAACACAAACTTAAAAGTCCCAGAGAAAGAGACAACATTTCGTCAAGTAAACATAGAGAAAAAAGTAAACGTGTCTTCCTGACAGTATACGATAAAAGAAGGAGACAGATCGACTAAAGTGAATCACATACTAGAAGGTTCCAGGTAGGAACATCACTGTCTACCGCATTAAAGTATTAGAGTCACCACCGAAAAGTACCGACTTTATCAGCTCACACATAAACATAGTGTATAAGAATTAGAAATTAAACAACCACCCGCAAAAGAACTTAGACACAGAACCGACGCCATATATCACGATGTCACTTTCAAACCCACGTGCACAGAAAACCTTACGACCAAAAGAGTCCTATGTCAGGGTATGTACAGTCTAGAATCCGGATCGAGGAAACTTTACAAAAATAAGACCGTGTACCTCCGATAGGAAAGTTACCGACAACGGTTGCAGGTATGATGTCTGGTTCAGCCCTACCCCCCTCCCTCACAAGCTAGAGAACGGTCGAGAGATGACGTGAATAACACACATCTTAAAAATCTTGCCGGTAAGACTGGTCACACTAATCTAAAGAACAACAATAAAACTAACTGAAAGGAGGACATATTAATCTCTACGACTCTTAGAACAGGACACCAGGAAACACCTAGCAAAGAAAAGAAAAAAAGAGGAATTTCACACACATCTTTTCAATGGTCCACGTCAACCGAAGAACTTTCAGGCAACACAAACGTCAAATACAGACGTCATGGGTCGGGTCCTGGTAAGGACTTCCGTTGACAGTAATCGTTGGGGTGTCCGGAACAGTTAGCCTCCACGGTCATTTGTTCCACCAATTTAGCATCAATGTCCTTTACAGGTGTTCCGTAGTCGTGACAAAAATAGGTTGAGACCAAGAAGTCCGTCTGACTCTGAAGTCCTTTCAACCGAAGGACACGACACTTAGTCTCACATTACACGGACTCGTTTGTAGGGTCACTTTCCAACAACGACTCGGTACTTTCTACGGTCCTAAGAACCGGAGGCCTCCTCTCCTAAAGTTAAACCCCGGTCACTACTCCGACCTAACGAGTCTCGAAAACACATTATTTCAAAATAATTTCATATCTTCTCTGTCTCTTTCGAAGACTGTATCTGTAGTCTTCCCCTGTCTTTCTCACGGGGGACGATCAGAAATCGACCTATAATATATGGATAGTCGTTCGACAAGTAATCTCTTTCCTCTATAGAGTTTTGAGTCTCACCGTGATCCGGGGAGTGGGCGTTGTACGTAAAACTCTATTGTAACCGTGTTCCACTCAGTAGGGCCCGGTATTTTGTTAGCTGTACTTAGAACTTCTTTCTGTCCAAAGGTTCGTTTATACATCAAAGTAATTGTATCTAATCCGCTCGTTACATACTCATTTTGTATGTCCAAACAACTCGGTAATAACCAAGACTCAGAATTGCCTGAACTTCTTTCTGTCTCAGATCCCATTTATGTATCAAGTAATTGTACCGAATTCTGTTTGTAAAGGTATTCTTTTTGTGTAACAAATCGAGTTCTAAACTCTTTTCAGCTCAAGTCCACCTCGGTCCACAGCAGTACCGTTGTGTCTTAAAATCCTTGGAATAAAATTAAAACATGTCTCTCCCCCCTTTTAGACTGTAAACAAAGGAGGACGACGAACTCTCTCTCTCTTTTTTCAGACTATGAACGTCGGCCAAAGGAGACAGACCTCTCGGGACCGGAAGGACGGACAATGGGGGAGCGTCCCGGAACACAGAGTGATGAAGAAGGGGAATTCCGAGTGGGGAGGGAAAGTATAGGGTCGGACCCCGTGGGGACGGACGACTCGGACGTCGACCCCTGGGGCTGTACTCCTCTGTACCTTCGATTCACTGAAAAGGTTCCAGGAGCACCGGTCTCCCAGTCCGGTGGTAGGAGACCCCCGTGATCCCAGATACCAGGGTCGGTCCGGTTTGGTCTGTCAGTCCAAATTCTCCCCGAGTTAATTCCCGTGGACGGGGTTGACCGAGCTGGGGAGAGGTCAGGTCAGTACGCTGGACTCGGACCAGTACAAGGTCCCTAACCTTTCGTCAGGTCCAGTCCCTCTAGTCACACACACCCCCCACCTCCGACCCCCACCCCTTATCCGGAACGAAAAAAGGGAAATTGGAGTACGGCTATGTCACAACGGGATATAAACTAATCGTCAGAACAAGAGCAGTCACATATCGAAGGACTAAGATATTACCGTATATGTATGTCGTATCTAGAACAAAAGTCAAGAAACGGTACCTCTAATAACCTGTCCCACGACATGTAGTACGGAAAGACCTCATAGATAAACCTGAGATACAATGGATTTCCTGTCATATCGGGTCCCAAAGAGAAAGGTACCTAAGGGGTCCGTACCTATCACCGCACCCATCGGTAAGGGAAGAGGACCCCTAGAAAACGTGGGTCCCCAACTCGGGTGTAGAGGGAGTAACGGCCGTATAAGAATTGGGAAACCGGTGGTCCCTTCGAGACTCATAGATAATCTCCATGTCTAAAAAATATATACACCTCCCTTCCTCTTTCCTCTATTAGGAAACATACTAGAAAATGCCTATGTCTAAAGACACATATACAATCTGTATACCTAAACACACACATACAATCTGTGTGTCAAAAGACACATGTACACCTTCCTTCCTTCTATTAGGAACACTCAATAGATAATGTCTATGTCTAAAGACATATATACAAGCTCTGTGTCCAAAAACACATATACATCGCGACTTAAGGATTAATCGGGGTCCGGGAAATAACAAAGAAAAGAAACCTTAAGGAACAAACACAAACTTAAAAGTCTCAGAGAAAGACACGACACTTAATCAAAGAAACACAGAGAAAATAAACTGACCTTCTTTGTAATATACGATAAAAGAAGGAGGTAGAGGACTTATGTGAATCACACACTGGGAGGTTGCAGGTAGGAACATCGGTGGTCACCGTATTAAAGTATTAAAGTCACGACGGAAAAGTACCGATTATCAGGTTACATAAATAAATGGTGTACAGAAATTCGAAGTCAGACGATCTCCTGTAAAACAGTAAGACATAGAACCGATAATATTCGTCATGTTGTCATTTATAACCCCCCCGTACACAGAAAAACTTACTATCTAAAGACCCTTATATCCGGGTCCACACCTACAGTATATGATCCGAATCGAGAGAACTTTACAAACATAAGACCGTACGTCTCCGACAGAACCTCTTCCGATACCGTGGGGTGAGGTCATGAGAACGGACCTTTCAAGGTACATACCTCCTCGGACCACCCGACGTCAAGCACTCCAACGCTTCTTAGTCTGTGCTGACTCGTCGAAGTGAAAGTGAAAAGTGAAAGTACGTGACCTCTTCCTTTACCGTTGGGTGAGGTCACAAGAACGGACCTCTTAGGGGCCCTGCCGCCTCGGACCACCCGACGACAGACACCCCAGAGTGTCTCAGCCTGTGTTGACTTCGCGGAATCGTCGTCGTCGTCGATTGCAAAGGGAACTTTGCAAACATAGGACCGTACGTCTCCGACAGAAAAGATCCCCAACAACCGTTACAGGTAAGGGTGGTTGGAACATAACCCTCAGTTAGTCGAGGACCGGGAGAGGGTGTAAATGACAAACATCTGAAACCACCTACAGGTAAGACTAACCACCCTAAACCAAAGCACAATAGCAAAACTGACAGAAAGGAGGACATTATGAATCCCTACGACTCGTAGAAGAGGTCATGGAAAAAAAAAGTGTTTCCTAAACTCCTTTAAGTGGACAACGTTAACCGAGGAACTCAACCAACACAAACCTTTAGTAAAGACGTTATGGGAGGGGTCCTGGAAAGGACTCCCGTCGACAGTAATCGTCGGGGTATCCGGAACACTTACCTCCATGGATGGTCTTTCGTGTCCACATGTTCAGCATCAATGTCCTGTACAGGTGTTCTGCCGTCGTGAAGAAGTACGGGTTGAGACGTTGGTCTTGGAATTCCTCGTTGACGGAGAATCCGACACCTTGCACGGACTCGTTTGTGAGTTCCCGGACACAGAGTGACGAAGATTCGAAGAGGGGAGGGGACCTCAGAGTAGGGTCGGAACCGGTGTGTTGGAGTCCACTCCCCGGGTCCTCCGACGTCAGGGTCCTTCCCAGGAATTTAACTCCTGGTGTCGTGGTCCTCTGGACCTCCGATGTACTGAAAAGGGTCCGGAAGCTCGAGTCTCCCAGCACGGTGGTAAGAGACCCACGGGACCCCGCACACCAGTATCCACAGTGCGACGACGATTCAGCGAAGTCAGCACAGGCTGAGACACGCTGGGGTATCTGCCGTCGGGTGGTCCGAGGGGTCAGGGACCCTAAGAGGTCCGTTCTTGTGACCTCACCCAACGGTAAAGGAAGAGGTTACGCACTTTCACTTCAACGAGTCAGCACAGACTGCTAATCACTGGGGGACCTGACGTCGGATGGTCCGAGGAGGCGGGTACCCTAAAAGGTCCGTTCTCCTGATCTCACCCCACGGTAATTCCCGTGTGAAGGACTACAGTACTGGGGTGGGGTCAGGTCGGTATCCTTGTTTCGGAGGAGTCCGAGATCCTTACCCTAACCTCGGGTACAGTCCCTCCGTTCTCCGTTACTTTATCTATAGAGAAAATAAAGGGAAAGAAAAGACATTAGAGTACGAAAACGGTACAACCTTATATCAACTAGGCACCAAAACACGAACAGTACTCACATACCGACGAAAAAAGTCAATACTACATATGTGTGTCGTATAGACACGAAAGAACCTAAGAAAAAGGTATTACCAATAACGTCTTCCATCTCCTTTCAAGGCAAATGACTTGTAGTCTAGGAACACGTCGAAGATAATGTCTGTGTCTAAAGTCCCATATACAATCAGGGTTNCGACGAAAAAAGTCAATACTACATATGTGTGTCGTATAGACACGAAAGAACCTAAGAAAAAGGTATTACCAATAACGTCTTCCATCTCCTTTCAAGGCAAATGACTTGTAGTCTAGGAACACGTCGAAGATAATGTCTATGTCTAAAGTCCCATATACAACCTGATTGTCTAAAGTCCCATATACAATCAGGGTTGGATAAGGCTTACGTAGGACCGGTGAAAAAAAAAAAAAAAAAGTTAAGAAAAAAACACAAACTTAAGAGTCTCCTAGGAAAACACAACACTAATCAAGAAAAAAGTAAAGAATACAACGGATCTTCCAGAAGCAGACGATAAAAGAAGGAAACAGGACGTTTAAAGTGAATCGCATACTAGGATGTTCCAGGTGGGAACACCTCTAGTCACCGGATTATAGTGGTAAAGTCACCACAAAAAAAAATAGCGACTCATTACCGGGTACCAATTATACATGTTGTAGAACAAATTCAAAATTCGACACCCACCTTTAAAACAACTTAGACACAGAACAGATAAAATTCCTTACGACGTCAATTGTAACCCCAAGTCCATAGAAAAACTTACTACCAAAAGAGTCCTATGTCGGGTCCACACCCTTACAGTCTGGAACAAATTGATAGAATTTTGAAATTGAAGACTGTACGTCTCCGACGGAAAAGATCACTGACAACGGTTACACGTAAGGGTGGTTGGTACATACCCCCGAGGGAGTGGACGACCGCGAGAGGATGTAAATGACGAACATCTGAACACACCTACCGGTAAGACTGACCACACCATAAACACCACTATAAACAACGGTAAAACAGTAAGAGGGACATTATTAATCTTTACGACACGTAGAACAGGAAACCCGTAAAACCAAAACAAAAAAAAAAAAAGAAATTCCCACACTCCTTTTAAATGGACAACGTCAACCGAAGAACTTTCAGTCGACACAAACCCTAAATATAGACGTCATGGATGGGGTCCTGGAAAGGACTCCTGTCGACAGTAATTGTCTGGGGTCCGTACACTTAATTTGGAGGTTAATTCGTGACTACCAGTTTCAGATCAATATCCTTTATAGGTGTGTCGTTGTCGTCAAGAAGTACGGGTTGGGACGAAGTGACCCGTTACTCTAGGAATCCCTTTTGGTCGAAGGACCCGACACTTAATCCCACCTTTCACGGACTCGTTTGTGGGTTTCTGAACACAGAATGATGAGCAGGGGGATTTCGAAGTGGGGAGGGGAGATATTAGGAGGGTTGGACCCGGTGTCGTGGAACGACTCCACGGATCTTCCGACGTGAGAGTCCTTCCTTCGAACTTGACCCCTGGGGTCGTTGGTCTCTGGACCTCCGACAATGAAAAGGTTCCAGGACCACCAGTCTACCAACTTGGTGGTAGAAAACCCACGTGACCCCTGAAACAAGTGTCGGTCCGGTTGGTCTGGTATGTCCAAATTCACCCCGGAGTTAATTCCCGTGGGACAGGTCGATAGACGGGGTAGGTCAGGTCGTCACCCTGGGTTCGGACGAGTCCAAGGTCCCCACCCTATCGTCGGGTTCAGTCCCCCCAACCTCCATTGTTTTACCTGTAGGGAAAAGAAAATGAAAAGAAATGAGAGGTCAAAACACGAAGAACAGTCACCCGTCGGCGGACTAACTTAATACTGTATGTGTAATGTCGTATAGAGAACAAACCCCAAGTAAAAGGTGTCTCCCATAAAGTCTTCCGGCTCCTTTCATAGTAGACGACTTTTAGTACAGGTAGTCCTAATAGAAATCTCTACGTCTACAAAACATAGACACTTTCCTTCCTTCCCTCCTCTATTAGAAACACTTAATAGATAATGTCCATAGTAAAAGACACATATAAAACTATACATCTAAAGACACATTAAACCTTCCTACTTTCCTTCCTTTTTATATTAGGAACACCTAATGGATAATGTCTATGTCTAAGGACACAGACAATCAAGACTGGGAAACTTAAATAGGGACGGGGAAATGACAATGAAAACCCCCTAACAATCAAACACAAACTTAAGAGTCTCTTTCGAAAAAATTTACTAAAAGGAAGTATACAAAATTTTTAAAACGGACATCCCTATAGTATAAGAAAACAGAAGGAGACAGAGTGACTGAAGTGAATCACATACTAGGGGGTTCCAAGAAGGAGCATCACTGAAAACCGTATTAAAGTATTAAAGTCACCACCGAAAAGTTCCGACTCATTATCAGGTAACATATGTACGTGGTGAAAAAGACATCTAAAATTAGACAGTCACCTGTAAACGAACCGAGACAAAGGACCGAGGACATTCACCACGACTTCACTTGCACCCCACACACACAGAAAAACTTACTACCAAAAGGACTCTATATACTGGTCCACACCCATACAGTCTAGGATCCTAGTCGAGGAAGCTTTCAAAAAAAAGACTGTACGTCTCTGAGAGGAAAGTCACCGACAACGGTCACAGGTGACACAACCCAGCCCCTCCGTCCACAATGTAGAGAAAGGTCGACAGATGACGTAAATAACAGACACCTGAAGAATCTTACCGGTAAGACTGATCACACTAAACTAAAGAACGATAAAACTAACTGAAAAGAGGATATTATTAATCCTTATGACTCGTACAACAGGACACCGGCAAATCCCTAATAAAAAGCAGGAATTTAACACACTCCTTTTACATGAACAACGTTAACCGAAGAACTTTCAGTGCAAACCTTAAATAAAGAGGTTATGGATGGGGTCCTGGAAAGGACTCCCGTCGACAGTAATCGTTGGAGTGTCTTGAACAGTCATTCGTTCTACAAATTCAACATCAATGTCCTTTTCCGTCGTCGTGACAAAGCACAGGTTGAGACCAAGAAGTCCGTTTGACTCGGAAACCCTTTCGACCGAAGGACCCGACTCTTAATCTCACCTTGAGCGGACTCGTTTGTGAGTTACGGACACAGAGTGATGAAGAAGGGGAATTCCGAAGTGGGGAGGGAAAGTCTGAGTAGGGTTGGACCCCGTGACGAGGGACGACTTTATGGATCCTCCGACGTGAGAGTCTTTTCTCCGAAGTCGATCTCTGGGGACGTGGTCCCCTGGACGTCCGGTCCACTGAAAAGTTTTCAAGAACACCAGTCTGCCAGTCCGATGGTAAAAACTACGTGATCCCAGATATCAGGTTTGGTCCCGTTTGGTCTATCATGTCCAAATTCTCCCCGAGTTTTTCCTATGGACCGGGATGAAAGAGTTTAGGAGAGGTCAGGTCAGTACCCTGGGTTCGGACGAGTCCCAGGTCCATACCGTTTGTCGTGCAGACCCCCTAGTCTCCCTTNACCCGACTCTTAATCTCACCTTGAGCGGACTCGTTTGTGAGTTACGGACACAGAGTGATGAAGAAGGGGAATTCCGAAGTGGGGAGGGAAAGTCTGAGTAGGGTTGGACCCCGTGACGAGGGACGACTTTATGGATCCTCCGACGTGAGAGTCTTTTCTCCGAAGTCGATCTCTGGGGACGTGGTCCCCTGGACGTCCGGTCCACTGAAAAGTTTTCAAGAACACCAGTCTGCCAGTCCGATGGTAAAAACTACGTGATCCCAGATATCAGGTTTGGTCCCGTTTGGTCTATCATGTCCAAATTCTCCCCGAGTTTTTCCTATGGACCGGGATGAAAGAGTTTAGGAGAGGTCAGGTTCGGACGAGTCCCAGGTCTATACCGTTTCTCGTGTACAGTCCCTCTAGTCTCCCTTATTTTCTCCGTAGTGAGAAAAGACAAGAAATTGGAGTACGACTATGTTACATCGGGATATAAACTAAACGTCAAAACAGGAATAACAGTCATACGTCCGAGGAATAAGACAATACGGTATGTGTATGGCGTATAGACAAGAAAAAAGTTAGTAAACGGTCTCTCCAATAATTCGTTCCAGGTCTTTTGACGGACACGACTTGTAATACAGGAAGACTTCTTAGATAAGACTGAAATATCCTGGGGTTCCTGGCTTCGGGTGACCCTAAGAGAAAGGCACTTGAGAGGTCCGTTCTTGTCCGGAGATACATCTGTGAGTCGAGCACACACTGATACTCCGGAGCTCCGTCTGAAAATCGAGGAACACAGATACTGTGGAGGTCCGTCTGCGAGTCGAGTACAGAGAGATCTCCGGAGTTCCGACTGCGAGTCGAGGACACTCTAATACCCGTAGATCTGTCTGAGAGTCGAGAAGAGATGTAGAACAGGACATCGGTAAACCCAAGAAAAAGAGAGAGAGGAAAAAAAGAAAGGAATTTCCCACACTCCTTTCCACCGGAGACTTTAACCGAAGAACTTTCAGCCAACTCAAACCTTAAGTAAAGACGTTATGGACACCGTCCTGGAAAGGACTCCCGTCGACAGTAATTGACGGGGTGCCCGGAAAACTTCCGAAGGGACCACCGAGTCTCCAATTTCGCAGACGGAGGTTACACCCTTTGGACCCAAGCTAGGGACCCAACCCTTCTAGGGGACCTCTTCCTTTACCGTTGGGTGAGGTCATAAGAACGGACCTCTTAGGGTACCTGTCTCCTCGAACCATCCGATGTCAGGTGCCCCAGTGTTTCTCGGCCTGTGCTGACTCACTGATGAAGTGAAAGTGAAAGTCAGTCGTGACTACGCCTTCAACATCAATGTTCTTTACAGGTGTTCCTCCGTCGTGAAGAAGTGCGGGTTGAGACCGAGGTGGACGTTGGTCTTGGAATCCCTTTCAGCCGAAGGACCCGACACTTAATCTCACCTTACACGGACTCATTTGTGGGTCCCCGAACGTAGAGTCCTGAGGAAGAGGCACTTCGAAGTGGGGAGGGAGGGGAGATCGGAGCGCGGATGGACCTCGTGGCGAGGGACGACTCCACGGATCCTCCGACGTGAGAGTTCCTCAGAACTCGACGCCTGGGGTCGTGGTCCTCTGGACCCCAGACCTACTAAAAGGTACAAGGAGGTTCAGTCTCCCAGTCGGATAATCCTAAACCCACGTGATCCCTAAGACCGGGGTCGGCCCCGTTTGGTCTGTCATGTCCAAATTCCCCCGAGTATACTTCCTGTGGGACGATCCGACAGAGTTGGGGTGAGGTTAGGTCTGGACCTTGACTTCAAATGAGTCCACGGTCCTAAGTTTATCGTAGGATTCAGTTCGTCCAGCGTCCTTCTTTGTTCCTAGATATCTGAGATCCGTCTATGAGTCGTAATGAAAAGAAAGGAAATTAAAGTGCGACTACGATACAACTTTAGATCAACCAAACGCCAAAACAGGAACAGGTGTCCCATGTTACCTGACTAAGTCGATGTCGTATATGTATATCCGAAATCATAAAAAATAACTAAGAAAACGGTAGCTCCAATAACTTGTCTCAACTCATTTCAAGAGACACGACTTACAGTCTAGGGGTGCCCTGTAAATAATCTCCGTGTCAAAGGAACATGTACACGTTCCTCGTTTCTTTCCGTTATTAGGAACACCTAATAGACAATGTCGATGTCTAAAGTAACATATACAATCTCTATTTATAAAGAGACATATACACAGGTCTTGTTTCCTTTCTTCTTGCTTACCTTCCTTCCCTTCATACCTTCCGCTTTCTATTAGGAATACATAATCAATTATCTGTGTATAAAGACACCCATACAATTCTCTATCGTCTCTTCCTTTTCCGTTGGGTGAGGTCATAAGAACCGACCCTTTACGGTACCCGTCTCCTCGGACCACCCGACCTCAGGTGTCCCAAACGTTGTACACCCTGTGTTGAACCTCCGGTTTGTTGTTACTGTCTCTATGTGTAAAGTCATGTATGTATCTTCCTTTCTCTATTAGGAACACCTAATGATAATATCTTAAAGAGACATATCCCATCATTGTTGGATTAAGTAGGGACCGTGAAACGAAAGAAAAAACTTAAGAAACACAAACTTAGAGTCTCAAAGAAAAATACAACATTTAATGAAGGAGACATAGAAAAAAAAAGAAAGTTAAAACGGGGGTTCCCTGTAGTAGCCGATAAAAGAAGGAGACAACGACTGAAGTGAAGGACATGAAAGGAGGTCCCCGGTAGGAACATCCCTGGTGACCGTATTAAAGTGATAAAGTCACCACTATAAAGTCCAGACTCGTTATCGGGGAAGATATATACGTGGTATAAACAAATCGACAGTCACCCGGAAAAGAACCCAGACACAGAACCGTCGTGGTGACGTCACTTCCAACCCCAAGTACACAGCAAAACTTATTGCCGAAAAACATTACATCCGGGTCCACACCCATAATCTTAGGATCTAAATCGAGAGAACTGCAAAAAACCGACAGGGAAGTTCACTGACGACGGTTACAGACAGACGTCCCTTACACTTCCCCACAAGGTAGTAAAGGACCGAGAGAAGAGGACCATGAGAAACGTCTGTCAATCCTATCGGTAAGACAATCTACCCTAAACTAAAAAAATAACAACAAAACTAGCCGTAGTCAGGACATTATTAAACGATGTGACTCGTAGAACAGGAACCGGTAAACCCAAGAGAAAAAGATAAAAAAAAAAGGAATGTCCCATACTCCTTTTAACTGGAATCTTTGACCGAAGAACTTTCAGACAACACAAACCTTAAGTAAAGACGTTATGGACACCGTCCTGGAAAGGACTCCCGACGACACTGTCCTTTACTAGAGATCCCCCGTCGTGAAGTAGAACATACACAGATCCTCCGGAGATCCGTCTATGAGTCGAGGACATGTGGATCTGTACACACATGTGGATCGAGCACACACTGATCCTCCGGAGATCTGTCTGCGAGTCGAGCCAAGAGAGATCTCCTGAGATCCGACTACAAGTCGAACTCACAAAGATACTCCGAGGACCCGTCTTCGAACGGACATAGATTGATCTCCGGAGATACGACTACGAGTCGAACACACACTGATATTCCGGAGATTCGTCTCCGAGTCGAGTGAAGATAGATCGTTGGAGGTCCGATTACAAGTCGAGGACACATTCATATTCCGTAGGTCTGTCTACGACTCGGACACACATATATCTCCGGAGATCCTTCCGTGAAAGAAGTTAAATTCAGACTTAAACCGTTATTCCTCAAGTACTGGACTCGGTGTCAGTCGAGGACCAGAACAAAAACGACTGACGTCTACTGTGGTGGGAATACCGTCTTCCACTTGTCCTTGAGTTTTCGGAGAACTACTTTCACTTTCTCACTTTTTCAACCGAATTTTCAGTTGTAAGTCTTTTGATTCTAGTACCGTAGACCAGGGTAGTGAAGTACCCTTTATCTACCCCTTTGACACCTTTGCCACAGTCTGAAATAAAACCCCCCGAGGTTTTAGTGACATCTACCACTAACGTCGGTACTTTACTTTTCTGTGAATGAGGAACCTTCCTTTCAATACTGGTTGGATCGATCGTATAATGATACGATCGTCTCTGTAATGAAACGGTTGTTTCCAAAAAGGTCACCAGTACATACCTACACTCTCAACCCGACACTTCTTTCGACTCACGACTTCTTAACTACGAAAACTTGACACCACAACCTCTTCTGAGAACTCTCAGGGAACCTGACGTTCCTCAAGGTTGGTCAGGTAGGATTTCCTCTGGTCAGGACCCACAAGTAACCTTCCTGACTCCGACTTTGAGGTTATGAAACCGGTGGAATACGTTTCTCCACTGAGTGACCTTTTCTGAGACTACGACCCTCCCTAACCCCCGTCCTCCTCTTCCCCTGTTGTCTCCTACTCTACCGACCTACCGTAGTGACTGAGTTACCTGCACTGAGACTCATTTGAGGCCCTCAACCACTACCTGTCCCTCCGGACCGTACGACGCTAAGTGCCCCAGCTGACTTGACTTGACTCCTGCTGTGCATCGTGCGGAGACGGTGACTCTGACAATCACCCTACCAATGGCCTACGTACTGATACTCCAGACACCAGTCTACGGGTCGAACACACACAGACACTCCGGGACCCGTCTACGACTCCGACACGGGTATATGACCGTAGAGACGACTACGAGCCTTAGAACACACAGACTCTCCGGAGATCCGTCTGTGAGTCGGACACCCTTAATACTCCGGATATCCGACTACGATTGGACCAGACATGGATACTCCGGTCTAACAAATAAAGACTCGGTAAGTCCCCGAAACAAGAAGACTACAATTGTATAGATTACACGTGGGGTTTCTAGAAAGGAAACACTATCGACTTTCAAAAGGGTGAAAGTAGGTGTCATATTACGGTTTGGGTCTTCTGGTCTGTCTAAGGTTGTTTTGACCGTGTTTGTCTAAGTCGTAACTACGGAGGTACACTTTACTAAGGGTCTAGCCCATTTACTAAATGGGATATTTTGTTTACTTGATTAAGGTTGATCCGATGGGTGGGGGTGTTCTAAATGGAGGGTTTACTTGACCAAGGTTGACCCGGTGAAGGGTTCAGTCCATTTATTTAAATGGGATGTTAACTCCATTAACATTGATCCCACCCGTACGGGGTGCTCCTGATTAGGGGTTACTTGGCCAAGTCCCATCTCAGGTTGTGGCGGAGGAGAGACGTTTACCCACGGTTTGGTTTATACGAATAAGGTATTTCCTTTTCTGGTCTAACTCCCCTTTGACACAAGGGCACACGAGTGGTCTCACTGAATGGGAGGTTTTAGCTCGGGTAACCGAGAATTGTGTTTTTCTGTATGTTTTATAGTATGACCGACTTGGTCGATAGCTTAACGCATATGAATGAAATGTTTGCTTTAACTCAGGGAACTGAGATCTTCAAATAGCCAAGGAACAGAGTCGACGGTTCACGACCCCCATCGACCACGGTGAAGCACCTTAGAACTTCCTTTCTTGAAGTCCTGTTGTTTACCAGGGTCGTCGGTGATCCCAGAACGGGGTCATAAGGGACTGACCCCGGTCGATCGGTACTCGTCATTCCGAGGATTGACCGATTCGGTTTAACAAGGGCTCAGGTTCGAGTGAGACGAGTGACGTGCTATCTGTTACTTAGGCTCTCTACTCTATAACTCCGTTCCTTCCCTGAAATTAGCCCCTCGGTCGTCTGGTCCTTCTACCGGCTCCAGACCTACGGTCCGACAAAATATCTGGTCTCTCTTTCTTCGTTCCTCCTTGATTTCAGTTTTCCGTCCTCCTCTCCCTCTAAGTCACCCCTTCATTTCACTCTTTCAGAAGTCAGAACGTTTTGAAAAGGTTCCCTTACTTTTGGGAAGACTTCCCCATATAATTAGAGAAGATAGAGGTCCACCCGTCCTTGTTTAAGAGAGAGGGACTTGACTTGTTTCCCTGAAATCAAATGTCAGTCCCTTCCCCTATCCCTGGAGGTCCGTTCGGTAACTCATACTAATATCATTCATTTCATTACTTTTCGTTCAGTTTTTTTGTCAAAAGTCGTACCTCAGTCTTAACCGAAAGAGGGACGTTGTTC
Organism: Capra ibex; assembly: GCA_006410555.1. Classification (NCBI taxonomy): domain Eukaryota; kingdom Metazoa; phylum Chordata; class Mammalia; order Artiodactyla; family Bovidae; genus Capra; species Capra ibex. Next base: position 841,413 of record SJYO01035449.1, read on the forward strand.
TACTTCCTTGAGGTAAAGTGTAAGGGACCCTTATTTGTACCCGTTATTGGGGAACTTCCCTGTCGGAGGTGTCCAGTCTTTTTCTTACAGTTCCGTCAACTTGAACCTAAGACTATGGGTGTGTACCCGGATATGATTCTTTTTGGTAGTAAGTTTTACTTTTCACGTGGGGTTGTAAGTGACCTCACCATGGAGGTTAACGGTTCTGTGTCTGGGTTCTATTCCCGGTTACTGTCTACTTTAGAGTTTGTTTACACCAATGTATATCTTTTACACGAAAATGAGCCTGAACTTTTTGGTTGTTACTTTAATACTTTAATCCGGTTACCAGGGGGTGTCGCTACCTGGAACCTCCTTTTATGCGATTCTCTTTAATCGTTGTCTCCTTCTTTTATCGTCTACAGGACCTCCCGCTTTGACTTTTTTCCTCTCTGTCTCCTTTAGTAAATGTTGCATCTCTGAGACTCTACATTTGTGTTTGGATCTTAAGGTTCCGCCCCTCCCCCACCCACCATCTTACATCTCAGTCTCTACTTAACCCTCTAGTCATGATTACATATGTGTCTTTAGACACAGACTTTATCCATTAGGTGTTCCTAATAGTAGTAGAAGGAAAGTGCATCGGTGACTTTGGACACGAGATTTTGGTATCCGAGACCAACGTCCACCTTTGTCTCAACCTGTACTTCATGACGGTGGAACACCTGTAATGGACATTGATGTTGTACTGGGGCCAAGATTGACGTGGAGGCCAAATGTTCCGGACACCACGACGGATTCCGGCAGTGTCGCCCAAAACGTCTTTATTTAAGGGTTTTGTCGGTTGAAAGTTTTACGGTTACCGTTGTCCATTTAAAAGGAGTGTGGGAAATTCCTTTTTTCTTTTTGTGGTTTGGCTTAGTCAGTCTTCCGTTCTACGAGTCGTTCGGATTAATACTGTCCTCTTTACCGTTAGTCTAGCTGTTGTTCTTTAGTTTAGGGTAGACTGCCTTACTGGTAGGACTGACAGTCGTTTGTCATTTGCCACCTCTGTCATCCTCTACTACCTTTGGGGGTTGTTCACGGCACCCTTTCCTGTAACCGTTGTCGGGGATCTTTCCTGTCGGAGACGTCCGGTCTTGATTCTTAAAGTTCTCTCGATTCGGGTCCTTAAATTATAGGTGTGAACCCGCAGACAATGCTTTTTGGTAGTGAGTCTTACTAAGTACGTGGGGTTGCAAACGACGTCACCCTACCTGAAACCTCGTAATATGTGATTTCACTTCGGTCGTCACCTCCCTCTTTTACCGTCTCCTACAGGGAAGATCCGTTTTATTGTTTCTGCATGTCCCCTTCAGTACACGTTGTGTTTTCCTCTTAGACGGCGAGATTGTGTTTCCTCAGGTTTTTTATTATTTATTTTCCTTTGATGGTCCCTACTTAATCCTTCCGTCCGTCCGTCTCCTCTTAGGAACGCCAAATCGGTTATCTCTACGGATAAAGAGACCCATACAATCGCTAGGACCTCTTCCTTTACCGTGGGGTGAGGTCATCAGAACGGACCCTTTAGGGTGACCTCTCCTCGGACACCCAATGTCAGGTACCCCAACGTTTCACGGTCTGTGTTGAATGGCTGATTTGTTGTTGTTCGTACAATCTTTATGTCTAAAGTCCCGTATGTACCTTCCTTCCTCTATTAGGAACACCTAATAGATAATGACCATGTCTAAAAACAGATACCCTATCATCGTTGGAAGATTAAGTAGGGACCGTGAAGGGGAGGGGGAAAAAAAAAAATTAACCTTAAGAAACATAAACTTTCAGTTTGAAAGAAAGACACAGAATGGAGTGAGAGGGACACGGAGAAAGAATAAAACGGACCTTCCCTACTACAGACGGTAAAAACAATTAACGACCCAAGTGAATCACATACAACAAGTTTCCAGGGTAGATCCCCTTTGGTAACCGGATAAAACCATTAAAATCACGGTCAAAAAGTTCAGACTCATTATTCGGGTAACACATATACGTGTGTAAAGACTTTCTAAATTAAACAGGTACCCGAAGTAGAACCAGAGACAAGACCGACAAAATACGTAGTCACGTCACTTACAACCCCACGCACACAGTAAGACTCACTACTAAAAAGTATTGTCTCCGGGTGTACACATATAATTTTAGGATCCGAATGGAGAGAACTTTAAAAATCAAGACCGGACATCTCCGACAGGAAAGATCCCAGATAACGGTTATGGGTGAGGGTGTCGTGAACGCCCCCCCCCCTTAAGGTAGTGGAGGGACAAGAGAGGTAGTAAATGACAAAGGTCTATCAGTCCTACCGGTACGACGTCTAACCTAAACGAATAAACAGTAAAACTAACGGTAAGGAGGACAGTATTAATCCCAACGACTTGTAGGACAAAAGAGTGACTAACCAAAAATACCAAAAAAAAAAGGAAATAAGGGAATTTCCCACTCTCGTTTTAAATGGACAAAGGTGACCGAAGAACTTCCCTCTACTACCTTGGGGGAGAAGTACAGGGGTCCCTTATCTGAAACCGTTGTTGAGGAACTTATATGTCCGAGGTCTCGAGTCTTGTTATTTGAAGGTCTCTCGATTTGGTGCCTAAACTTATGGGTGTGGAAACGGTAATAATACTTTTTGGTAGTGAGTTTTACTGTGTACTTGGGGTTACAAGTGACGTCACCATGGAGATTAACGGTTTTGTGTCTGGGTTCTTTTCAAGATGTCTGAATTAGAATTTCTTTACACTATGTATATAAATTACCCGATAATGAGTATGAAGTTTTTGGTGTTGACTTTAATACTTAAATACGGTTTCCAGGGGTGTACCTATCCGATACCTCCTCTTAAGTGATATGCTTCAGTCGTAGTCTACTTCTTTTATCGTCTAGTACAGGGAAGATCTCTTTTACAAATTTTCTCTCTCTCTCTATGTCTCCTTCATTAATTGTTGTGTTTCTCTGAGAGTCTAGGTTCGTGTCCGTTTCCTAAGGTTTTTTCTACGTCTCCAGGTCCCTACTTAATCCTCAAGCCATTTCCGTTACGGTTTCTTACGAGTTTGATGGTGTGTTAACGTGAGTAGAGTGTGTGATGATTTCATTACGAGTTTTAAGAGGTTCAGTCCGAAGTCGTTATGCAGGCGACCTAGTAACTTTTTCGTTCTCAAGGTCTTTTTATAGACTAAATAACTGATACGGTTTCGGAAACTGACACTCCTAGTGGTGTTTAACTTTCTCTACACTTACCTTATGGTCTGATAGACTGGACGGAGAACTCTTTGGACATACGTCCAGTCCTTCGTTGTCAATCTTGACCTGTACCTTGTTGTCTGACCAAGGTTTATCCCTTTCCTCATACAGTTCCGACATATAACAGTGGGACGAATAAATTGAATATAAGTCTCATGTAGTACTCTTTGCGACCCGACCTACTTCTTGTTCGACCTTAGTTCGAACGGCCCTCTTTATAGTTATTGGAGTCTATACATCTACTGTGGTGGGAATACCGTCTTTCACTTCTCCTTGATTTCTCGGAGAACTACTTTCACTTTCTTCTCTCACTTCTTCAACCGAATTTTCAGTTGTAAGTCTTTTGATTCTAGTACCCTAGACTAGGGTAGTGAAGTACTCTTTATCTACCCCTTTGTCACCTTTGTCACTGTCCAAAATAGTAAAACCCGAGGTTTTAGTGTCGTCTACCACTGACGTCGGTACTTTAATTTTCTACGAACGAGGGACCTTCTTTTCAATACTGGTTGGATTTGTCATATAATTTTTCGTCTCTGTAGTGAAACGGTTGTTTCCAGGTAGATCAGTTTCGATACCAAAAAGGTCATCAGTACATACCTACACTCTCAACTTGATATTTCTTTCGACTCGTGACTTCTTAACTACGAAAACTTGACACCACAACCTCTTCTGTGAACTCTCAGGGAACCTGATGTTCCTCTAGGTTGGTCAGGTAGGATTTCCTTTAGTCAGGACTTATAAGTGACCTTTCTGTCTACGACTTTGAGGTTATGAAACCGGTGGACTACGCTTCTTGACTGAGGAACCTTTTCTGGGACTACGATCCTTTCTAACTTCCACCCTCCTCTTCCCCTGCTGGCTCTTACTCTACCAACCTACCCTAGTGACTAAGTTACCTGTACTCAAACTCATTTGAGGTCCTCAACCACTACCTGTTCCTCCGGACCACACGACGTCAGGTCCCCAGGGTTTCTCAGACTGTGTTGACTCACTGACTTGAATGGGAAGATGTGTTTTAAATTTTATTTTCTCTCTATGTCCCCTTGATTAAAATGTTTTTCTCGAGACTCTTATGGTTGAGTTTCATCAAAATTTTTTTTCTTTTTCCTTTCCCGGTCCCTACTTAATCCTCAAGTCATGATTGCATGTGTCTTTAGACACAGAGGTATTAGGTGTTCCTAGTAGAGGGGGAAGGAAGAAAGGCAGGGAGGATAGAAGGAAAGTGTATCCGTGACTTCAGACACATAGATGGTGTATAGGTCTTTGGACATAGACATACTCGATTAGGTGTCCCGAATGAAGGCCGGAAGGAAGGAACCAAAGAAAGAAGGAAAGTGTATATGTGTCTTCATAAATAGAGATCGTGTCTGTATCTTTAGACAACGACCTTATCTATTAGATGTTCCTGATAAATGAAGGAACCAAGGAACGTGTACATGTTTTTTAGACATAGAGATTATTTATCAGACGTCCCTGGACTACTAGTCTTATCTCTTGAAATGACCTGGAACAAGTTACTTGAGATACCTTTTCTTTTTAGTTTGGTTTTTGTCGATGTATACGACTTACATAGACAGTATTGACTTAGTCAAGCAACATACGACTCCCGTTCGTGTTTTGACGTGTAACTGATCTGAAGTTGTCTCGTGACCTTACTCTGATTCCTTTTCCTTTCTTTTCATTACGGATGAAATAAGGGAGACTGGAGACTCTGTACCCGAGAATAGGATAGGGACCTGGACTCCTCCGGACTTAGGGTCCCGACCGGACGTCTCCCCACTCTACCGGGCCGTCCCACGGGAAGTGTCTCTGGGGAAGTATCACAATCCCAGAGAATTTGGACACGATAGACAAAAGAAGACCGACCCTGGTCTTAGGGATCACGTGGGGTTGCTACCACCGGACTGGGAGGCCGGGGTTCCTATGTCCCATCTGAGGGGTTCGACTTCGGAGGAAGGACTCTCACGTCGGAGATATAAAACATGATTGTATTTATATCTTTACACTTAGACGTTATCTATTTGGGTTCCTAATAGAGGGAGGGAGGGAAAGAAGGTGTATATGTGTCTTTAGACATAGAGATTGTATATGTCTTTAAAGACAGAGATTATCTATTCCAGGTATGTCAGTTTCGATACTTAAAAGGTCATCAGTACATACCTACACTCTCTACCTGGTATTTCTTCCGACTCGCGGTTTCTTGACTACGTTAACTTGACACCATAACTTCTTCTGAGAACTCTCGGGGAACCTGTCGTTCCTCTAGTTTGGTCAGTTAGGACTTCCTTTAGTTAGGACTTATAAGTGACCTTGCTGATAACGACTTCGACTTCGAGGTTGTGAAACCGGTGGACGACACTTCTTGGCTGAGTAATCTTTTCTGGGACTACGACCCTTTCTAACTTCCGTCCTCCTCTTCCCCTACTGTCTCCTGCTCTACCGATCTACCGTAGTGGTTGAGCTACCTGTCCTCAAACTCGTTTGAGACCCTCTACCACTTCCTGTCCCTTCTGTCCACACGACGTCAGGTACCCCAACGTCTCAACCTTTGCTAACTTACAGACTTGTTTCGAGTACCTCCACTAACTTTAGGTCGGTTCGATAAAGTTTAGGATTTTCTACTAAGACAATTTCACGATGTGAGTTATACTGTCGTTTAAACGTTTAGAGATACTAGGTTACCGACAGTCGTTAAACTAGAAACCAAGTAGACGGAAAAGATTTAGGTCGAATATGTAGATCTTAAAGAGTCAAGTACATGATAACTTCGGATCGAACTTACTTAAACTCGTAATGGAACGACCGTACACTTTTATCACGTTAACACACCATCAAACTTGTAAGAAACCGTAACAGCAGTAAACCCTAACCTTACTTTTGACTGGAAAGGTCAGGACACCGGTGATGACTCAAAAGGTTTAAACGACAGTATAACTCAGGTCGTGAAATTACCTTGTTTGTCCATTTAAAAGAAGTGTGAGAAATTCTCTTTTTTTTTGTTACCCGGTGTCCTGTTCAACGAGTTGTAGGGATTAATAATGTCCTCCTTAGGGTTAGACTTTCTGTTGTTCTCGAACATTGTCAAAAATTATTTGTAGTCAAGTCAAGTCAGCGAGTCAGCACAGGCTGAGGAACGCTGGGGTACTTAGCGTCGTGCGGTCCGGAGGGACAGGTAGTGGTTGAGGGTCTCAAGTGAGTCTGAGTGCAGGTAGCTCAGTCACTACGGTAGGGCGGTAGAGTAGGAGACAGTAGGGGAAGAGGAGGACGGGGGTTAGGGAGGGTCGTAGTCTCATAAAAGGTTACTCAGTTGAGAAGCGTACTCCACCGGTTTCATGACCTCAAAGTCGAAATCGTAGTAAGGAAGGTTTCTTTAGGGTCCCTACTAGAGGAAGTCTTACCTGACTAACCTAGAGGAACGTGTATTTACATTGGTTTTTTGATTTTCTGTGGTTCTTTAGTTTAGTGTGAATAGTCTTATCGGTAGGAGTGTTCAGATGTCTACGTCCTCTCTCGACCCGTCTCTCCTTTGGGGGATGTGCCAGTCACACTTGTCTGTAACCGTTTTAGGGAAGTGTCCGACAGGACACTTATTTTAAAGTATTATCGAGTCGGGTACTGGGCTGTATGCGGTGGACCGGATATAGGACTCTTTAGGTAGTGACTTTTTCAGTGTACGTGGGGTTGTAAGTGACGTCGTGGTGAATTGTCATTGGTTCTGTGTCCTGGTCGTTCTCCAGAGGACTACCTAATTTTTAATTTCTTCTGTACCATGTATATATGTTGCCTCATAATGAGTCGATACTCTTTGGTGGTGACTTTAAAACTTTAATACGGTGATTAACAGTGTTGCTACCTCCTACCTCTTAGTATCTAATCACTTCAGTCGGTTTTTCTCTTTCTTTTGTCGTAGATTTCAGGGAGACCCGTTTTATTTTTCACTCTATGTTTCCTTGTGTGAATAATAAGTTTTTCTCTGAGACTCTTAAGTTTGTGTTTGTTTCCCAAGGTTCTTTTACACTTTCTCGTTCCTACTTTAATCCTCCAGTCCAGATTGTCTTTAGACATAGACATTATCTCTTAGGTGTTCCTAATAGAGAAGAAAGGAAGGAAGGTTTATATGTGTCTTTAAACATAGAGTTTGTACATGTCTCTACAGACATAGACATTATCTGTTAGATTTTAGTAATGGATAGAAGGAAGGTGTGTATGTGTCTTTAGACATAGAGATTATCTACGAGTTCTTCCTAGACTACAAGTCGTGTCCCTTGAACCAGATGGAAGACGTTATTGTAGATGCCGTTGTCTTAGGTTTTACTTGTCTATACGACACTCGTATACCGTATCCGCTACGTCCCCCGTCATGGGACGTCTGTGTGTGTTTTGAGGTTTGGCTGACATGAGGTTGTATCGTATCTGTACTCTAATTTCTTTTCCGTTACGGCTCGAAGGAGGGAGGAGGGACTGGACCCGAAGAGAGGGTAGGGACTCGTCCTAACGTAGAAGTGTAAACCTGTCGCTCTGTAGAAGTGTAGCTCCGTCGGTCCATCTCTGTTGGTTGTAAAATTATCTCGGTCCGTTGGGACACTAAAGCCGGGGTGATCCATTCTGTCCTTTCGTTCTACTAACATCTTCGTGTACTTACCTTTGTATACTACCCCTCGAACATGTGTCACGTTACAAAGAGTTGAGATTTCTTCAACCTTCATTACGGTTCAGGTCGGAGTCCTTTCTTTCGTCTCTAATAGTAAGGTCCATTCCCTCTGTTCCTGTCTGTTTATAACATACTATAGTGAAGATCCACACTAGATTTCTACCTATGTCTACTTGAATAACGGACCTCTGTGTCTTAGTGTCTGAATCTTTGAAGGGTAGTGGTTCTATATTTCTACACCTCGTCCCTCTTTACTCGAAGAAGTCTGATTATGTACGTGTTGGGACAAATATTCTAGTCAGTGGTCCTGGATGACACAGTGTGTTCCTTTGAAGGAGGTGTTAGACATAATTGGATATTTTTGGGTTGTTTAGTGTATATGTAGACACATCTACCCTTGTTCCGTCCGCAGGTTCACCGGTTAACTTCTCTATTCAAATTGAGTATGACAGATTTTTTATATTGTACTTTTCTACAGTTGTAACGATGAATAATCTCCTTACGTCTAGTTTTGATGTTACTCCGTATAGGACTGTACCAAGTGTTGTCGGTGACAGGTTTTGACCTCTTTGTTATTTACGACCTCTTTGACACTCTTTTTCCCTTGGGAGGATCTGACGGTCACTTTTCCATCTGGTCGTTGTCGGTGTACCTCTTGTCGCGTGTCCAAAAATTCTTTACTCTTAGTCTAATCTTATGAGGGACTGTCGTATGTGTTTTTATTTGATGTTTATCTAATTTCTGGCTTGCCTGTTTATTATACTTTGAGAACTCCTTTTTCCATCTTGCGCGAAACTGTATCCTGCGTCGTTCAAGATCAAACTGGGTGGAGAATCTTAGTACTTTCTAATTTATTGACCCTGGCTTAAGGGGGAATTTTTACTACCGTCTGTATGCTGGGTCGTTAGGGTGACGACCCGTATGTGTGGCTCCTTTGGTCTTAACTTTCTCTGTGCACATGCGGTTACAAGTAGTGTCGTGACAAATGTTATCGGTCCTGTGCCTCCGTTGGATCTACAGGTGACCGTCTGCTTACCTATTCTTTCGACACCATGTACATGTGTCACCTCATAATGAGTCGGTAAATTTTCTTACGTAAACTCAGTCAAGATTACTCCACCTATTTTGAACTCGGATGAATATGTCTCACTTCATTCGGTCTTTCTTTTTGTGGTTGTGTCACATAATTACGTATATATATCTTAAATCTTTCTACCATTGCTACTGGGATATACGCTCTGTCGTTTTCTCTGTGTCTACATTTCTTGTCTGAAAACCTGGGACACCCTCTTCCGCTCCCACCCTACTAAACTCTCTTGTCGTAACTTTGTACATATAATAGTATACACTTTATCTAGCGGTCAGGTCCAAACTATGTACTCCGTCCCACGAGTCCCGACCACGTGACCCTACTGGGACTCCCTACCCTACCCCTTCCTCCCAGCCCTACCCCTTGTGCACATGTGGGTACCGACTAAGTACACCTACGTACCGTTTTTGGTGGTGTTATTTCATTAATCGGAGGTTAATTTTAAAATTTTTTTACTACCGTCTCGCCTCCTTTGGTATTTCTGTTGTTTTTCTGTTGCGAGTTTTAGATTATAAACGTTTTTTTTTTTTTTGGGTACTCCTTAAATAGAGGTTTGTGTATCAAATACGTGGAGTTATAGTTTCTTTTACGTTAGTTTGCCCGTGTTCTAAATTTACCTGTAAAGAGGTTTNTTACTACCGTCTCGCCTCCTTTGGTATTTCTGTTGTTTTTCTGTTGCGAGTTTTAGATTATAAACGTTTTTTTTTTTTTTGGGTACTCCTTAAATAGAGGTTTGTGTATCAAATACGTGGAGTTATAGTTTCTTTTACGTTAGTTTACCCGTGTTCTAAATTTACCTGTAAAGAGGTTTCTTTCGTATCTGCACCGGTACTTGATGTACCTTTCTACGAGTCGTAGACATTCGTAATCTCTTGACGTTGAGTCTTCTCACTACGTAATACGGAGTGTTTCCAGTCTTACCAGTCTTGGTTTTTGGATGTTGTTATTTAAGACCTTTCCCATACCTCCTTTTTCTTTGGAGGATGGACAACCACCCTTATTTTCAGTTATGCAAGTACTTCCTCTTGTCCATTACCAAGTAATTTTTTGATTCGTCTCTTGAAGACATCCTGGGTCGTTAGGGTAATGACCCGCGTCTAGGTCTCTTTTGGTAATAAAATTCTCTGTCCACGTGGGTTACAAGAACCGTCGTAATACATGTTGTCGGTTCTGAACCTTCGTTGGATTCACCTATTCCTGTCTACTTACCTATTTGGTCTACCGCATGTGCGTGTCTCTCGTAATAATGAGTCAGTATTTTCCCACTGTAGTACAGTACAGGTCTTTGTTCCTTCCTTCATCTCTCCTGTGATTCACTTCACTCTGTTTCCTTCCGTTCATAGTATGCTATAGAGAACCTCGACCTAAGATTTTTACCTATGTTTACTTGAAGAAATGTTCGTCTTTACCGGGATATTGTATCGTTCCCTTTCAGTGAGTCAGCACAGGTTGAGAAACGGTGAGGTACCTGACATCCGGTACCTTAAGAGGTCCGGTCTTATACCTCACCCATCGGAAAGGGAAGAGATCCTCTAGAAGGGTTGGGTCCCTAGCTTGAGTCCAAAGGGTGTAACGTCTAAGAAATGGTCGACTCGGTGGTGCCTTCGGGTGTCGTATCGTTTCGTGGAATACCAATGGTTTTCCCTTTACACAACCCGTCACTCTTTACTCGACCACCTCTACTCGTATGTGTGTGATGAGAGATACTCTATTAGTTGCTCCTGGGGAGTGATGACACGTGAGTTATCGTGTGTTATTTGATATACCCTTCTCTTGGGTTTTTTCCTGTACATGTGCAGGTACGTATTCACTTGGTACAACGACAGGTGGCTTTTGATTTTTGTTTGGGATGTTGTAACATTTAGTGGATATGTGGTTATTTATGTTCAGTGTTTTTCACTTACAGTTGAGACAAGGGGAGTCCGGAACCACTGGACCCGACGACAGTGTAGGGACTTCGGACCCGTCCGAACAAAGGGGTCCTACCTGACAGTACCCCGACTACCCCGACTCCTCCTACATGGTCGGTTACTCGGGACGGCGTACCGGGACCACTCGGACAAAAGACGTGTCCGGGTGTTGGAGGTCAAGGTCCTCCTGGGAGGACGTCACTTTGATGCGGATGACGTGGGTTTCCTACACCTCCGAGACCGGACCTTCTCGAAACTTTTCGGGACACCCGAGGTACAGAGCACCACCCCAAGGGTGGAAGGCGGGGGAAGGAATCCTAGCGTGGTGGATATCTACTTTCGTGGGAGGGGTCTCACCACGACGTCTTTGAACCTACACAGGTCCCCTGCCGCATTCCTTCCTTCTTCCTTACCCTGTGTTCGATATTCACAAAGAATCCCGTGTAAGGAGAGATTAACTGTTTGGTCCTTGTCCTGAAAGGGATTCCAGACTAAGGGGGTCATTGAGCTTAATCCGTAATTCTGTACGACGGGGGATCACCGATAAAGGGTATTGTTGACATTTTGGTTACGAGTAACCGCGAATTCTAAGTGTTTCGGAGTCAAGTCAACGAGTCAGCACAGACTGAGATGCTGGGGTACTTAGTGTCGTGCGGTCCGGAGAGACAGGTAGTGGTTGAGGGCCTCAAGTGAGTCTGAGTGTAGGTAGCTCAGGCACTACGGTAGGTCGGTAGAGTAGGAGACAGCAGGGGAAGAGGAGGACGGGGGTTGGGGAGGGTCGTAGTCTCAGAAAAGGTTACCCAGTTGAGAAGCGTACTCCACCGGTTTCATGACCTCGAAGTCGAAATCGTAGTAAGGAAGGTTTCTTTAGGGTTCCAACTAGAGGAAGTCTTACCTAACCAACCTAGAGGAACGTCAGGTTCCCTGAGAGTTCTCAGAAGAGGTTGTGGTGTCAAGTTTTGGTAGTTAAGAAGCCACGAGTCGGAAGAAGTGTCAGGTTGAGAGTGTAGGTATGTACTGGTGACCTTTTTGGTATCGGAACTGATCTACCTGGAAACAACCGTTTCATTACAGAGACGAAAACTTATACGATAGATCCAACTAGTATTGAAAAGAAGGTTCCTCATTCGCAGAAAATTAAAGTACCGACGTCAGTGGTAGACGTCACTAAAACCTCAGGTTTTTTTTTATTTCAGACTGTGACAAAGGTGACAAAGGGGTAGATAAAGGGTACTTCGCTACCCTGGCCTACGGTACTAGAAACAAAAGACTTACAACTCGAAATCGGACTCCCCAATATTTATTTTTTTGTGGTGGACGGGAGTTCTTTACAGGATTTGCTCCAGTTATAAGTTTTATCCCTTCCGTAAGTTCTTCGGTTAAACTCATTCAAATTGAGTGTGACAAATTTTTTTAGTGTACTTTTTTACGGTCGTAGCGATTTATACTCTCTTTACGTTTAGTTTTGAAGTTACTCCATGTTGGAGTGTGGTGAGTGTTACCGGTACCCGTCTTTGAGATGTCTGTTATTTTAGGACCTCTCCCACATCTCGTGTCCCTTGGGAGGGTGTGACTACGACTCCTACCTTTGCCTCGCGGGTGACACCGCCTGTCGTCCGTCCAAGGCGTCGTTACTTCTACCCTTACTTTAGTCTGACGTTGGATGGTAGTATGTGTTTTTATTTGACGTTTACTTCCCGATTTATTTTCCTGTCTATGTTACCTGGGGATTCCTTTTCTCGTCTTGTGCGACACTGTACTTCCCGTCGTTTCAAGACAAAGCTAAGTGGGGAATCTTAGTCCTGTTTATTTGTCTTTATTTGTTTACCCTGGATTATCTGGAATTCTCGTAAACGTGTCGTTTCCTTTAGTCACTTTCTTTTTCTGTTGGATCTTACCTTCTTTAAGATCGTTTACTTCTATGTCCCTTAAAGAGAGGTGTGTATGTTTGTTGAGTATTTCGAGTTATAGTTTTTCTTAGGTCACTTTTCAACGGTTTCTAGATTTACACGTAAAGTGGTGTCTTCCATATCTCTATCGGTATTTCATGTTCTTCTCTACCAGTCTTAGTAATCAAGAATCTCTTTCCGTTGAGTTACCAGGTTACTCCATTGTGAAGTGTTGCTAAGCTTACTGGTAGAGTTTTATGGATGTTGTCATTTAAGACGTCTTCCACACCTCTCTTCTTTCGGGAGACTGTCACACCCACCCTCACATTTACCCATGTAGGTGCTCCCTCTTGTAATACCTCCGAGAGATTTTGTGACTTTTATCTTCATGGTTCAATGGGTCTTTAGGGTCTGGGTCCGTTTCTAGGTCTTTTTTTTTTATAAAAAATTTCTGTGGACGTGGGGTTACTAGTACCGTTGTGATCCATGTTATCATTTCTGTCCCTTCGTTGAATTTACATGTTCCTGTCTACTTACCTGTGTCTCTACCCCATGTATACGTGTTACGTTATTATGAGTCTTTATTTCTCCCTACTCTATTACGGTAAAGGTCAATGTCCCTTCTTTAGACTCTACTAATGTGATTCACTTCACTCTGTCCCTTTCTGTCAATAGTATCCTGTGGTAAAGACCACCTTAGATTTTTACCTATGTTTACTTGAAAAATGTTTTCTCTTAGTCGGAGCCTCTGAATGTTTTGTTTGAATGGAATGGTTTTTATTTCCCCGTCTCTCGTTAGTCGACCAAGTCTTATTATCTATGTGTCATTTTGTCCACGACTATACGAGAGTTTTCAGTGTTCAGTTTTTCCCGACATTTACTGTCGACGGGAGTTCTTCACAGGATTCCATTTAGTAGTCTTTTCTTAAGGTTTGTCCCGGTTCAAAGTCGTTCGGTCTAAGTTCTCAATTTAACATGGGTGTTCCACATTTTACTACTTTCGTGTACCTTTCTATGAGGTGTAGTTCTTAATAGTTACGTTTAGTTTTAATGTTACTTCATAGGGGAGTGTAACCAGTGTTGCCGGTAGGAGCTTTAGTAGATGTTTTTTAGTTATGACGTGTCCCGCATGTCTTTTTCCTAGGAGGATGTTACAACCACGCTTATATTACCACTCCGGGGACACCTTTTGTCGCACCTCCATAGCGTACTAGGACGTCAGGGTAGGGTCCGAATCTAGGTCTCTTTAAGTAGTAAGTTTAATGTACGCGAGTCAAAAGTGGTATCGTGATAAATGTCATCGGTTCTGTATCTTGGGTGTTTTTTACTGATAACTGTCTTTTCACTTCTGACGCACTACGTAAATATGTCACTCTATGACGAATCGGTATTTTGTCTTTTTTATTAGTATGACCGTCGTCGTACCGACCTGACTCTTTAAAAGTATAATTCCCTCCGTTTAGTCTCTCTTTTTCTGTTCATAATATTCTGTGACGTCTGTCAACCTTAGATATTTAAGTATGGTCCTTTGTGAAAATGCTTTGTTACCTGAGTGTCTAACTCTTTTGGTTTAATACCAATAGTTTTCTTTCAATTAATGAGTCGATAATTTTTCTTGCGTAAACTTAGTCAAGATTACTCCACCTACTTTGACCTCGGATAATATCTCTCACTTCATTCACGTTCTTTTTGTGGTTTATGCCATATAATTGCGTATATATACCTTGAAACTTTCTACCATTACTACTGGGATATACGTTTTGTCCTTTTCTCTGTATTTATTGTCAGAAAACCTGAGACACCCTCTTCTGCTCCTACCCTACTAACCTCTCTTATCGTAACTTTGTACATATAATGGTATACACTTTATGGACTGGTCAGGTTCAAGCTACGTACTTTGTCCCGTGAGTTTCGGCCACGCGACCTTGTTGGGACTCCCTACCCTACCCTACCCTCCCTCCACCCTCCCCTCAAGTTCTACCCCCTGTGTACATGTGGGTACCGACTAAGTACAGTTACATACCGTTTTTGGTGGTGTTATAACATTTCATTAATCGGAGGTTAATTTTATTTAATTAAAAAAATTTCTTTCAATTTTCTTTCCTTATTTAATTCTCAAAGTCTACTTTTATATACATGATTATCGATAGTTTGACTATTAGTTTATCTTAGATGACATATCTTGTCACTTGAGATGACTCTTTTGACATTATTGGATATAATCCTTGTTTTTCCTTTTCCTTATCTACATGCAGATACATTTTGGCTTAGTTTAAGGACATGTGGATTTTGGTTACTTTGTTACCTTTATTTGAGATGGGGTGATATTTTATTTTCAATTTAATGGACTCGAATCACTTCCCCTTTGATCTGTCACCACTGGATACTTAATCTGTACACGATACGATACTATAATTATACTGTGGTGGTTTCGAAAAGTAAGACGTCTTGTGTCGTCGTCGGGTGGTTTCCACGGACTGGAGTACACTTACACTGCTCCACTTCTCTTCTTTTTCCTGGTGTCCAATTAGTGCCGTCGTGGGGGTTAAGTAACCGACCCTTAGAGACTCCTCTGTTCTGTGTGACGTTCTTGTCTATACCCCAGAGACCCATGTCTAAGGACTGGGTACGCCTACCCGACTCTGGGTGTGTCCCGGGTCTGGAGGTTTGACGCCAGTGTGTAGGGGAGTCAGTCCTGTGGTACCGACACCAACCGCCCGGGGGTCACACACTTGTTCGGTCCTGGGACCCCGGAGGACCCTAGGATCTTTCTTCACATCCCAGGTAGAGGAGGGGGTGTTAACAAGGACTCTTCAGTCCGGGGAGGACAAAAGTGAAACCATGGTATATTAGTATACCAGGGAACAAACTTTCGAGCACGATCTCCATTCGTGAGATGGAACCAAGACTGTCCGAGACAGAAAGACCAGGGTGATCCCACAACTCTTTTGTGCGTCTCGACCCGACTCTCTACTCCCCGTCGAGACAAGAGAAGTTTCCTCTCTCAGCTGACCTTCCTCCAGTCTCGACGTTGGAGTGGACGACGGGTAACTGAAAAACGAACTAGGGACACGGGACCTTGGTTAAGTGGTCCACTTGGACGGAGGGATGAGTTGGACTTACACGATCTTGTAACCTTACTAATGATCCATCGGTATACTCCCCAGAGGTCCTCGGGGTAACTCCACTTAGACCGTCCCCTCTCTGCTCCTCGGGCTGGTGTCGTGACTGGGGGCCCTCCCGGTCCCTTCGGGTGAGTCTCCTCTCGTACCAAGGGTCTCTTCGGGTGGGTCGGGGTCTCGGGTCTGTAGACTCACGACTACGAGTCTGCGTCCGTGCCTCAAAGGTCTGTCTCCGGTCCGGTCCGGACGTGGGCCCAGGGGTACAGGGTCACGTCTGTTTTAGTCAAGTCAAGTCAGCGAGTCAGCACAGGCTGAGAGACGCTGGGGTACTTAGCGTCGTGCGGTCCGGAGGGACAGGTAGTGGTTGAGGACCTCAAGTGAGTTTGAGTGTAGGTAGCTCAGTCACTACGGTAGGTCGGTAGAGTAGGAGACAGCGGGGGAAAAGGAGGACGGGTGTTAGGGAGGGTCGTAGTCACAGAAAAGGTTACTCAGTTGAGAAGTGTACTCCACCGGTTTCATGACCTCAAAGTCGAAATCGTAGTAAGGAAGGTTTTTATCAGTCCAGATTTACAGGAGTGACGTCTTTCGTGTGCCAGAGTAATTTGTATTAGTCACATCTGTCCTGAAGTCAAGTCAAGTCAACGAGTCAGCACAGGCTGAGAAACGCTGGGGTACTTAACGTCGTGCGATCCGGAGGGACAGGTAGTGGCATAGGACCTAAAGTGAGCCTGAGGGCAAGTAGCTCAGTCACTACGGTAGGGTCGGTAGAGTAGGAGCCAGTAGGGGAAGAGGAGGACGGGGGTTAGGGAGGGTCGTAGTTTCAGAAAAGGTTACTCAGTTGAGAAGCGTACTCCACCGGTTTCATGACCTCAAAGTCGAAGTCGTAGTACCGAAGGTTTCTTTAGGGTCCCGACTAGAGGAAGTCTTACCTGTCCAACCTAGAGGAACGTCAGGTTCCCTGAGAGTTCTCTGAATCTCTCCAAATTTGGATGGTACATCTACCTTGAACCAGTCCAAGTTTGATCAGATCCCGACCAGAGGGTCCTCCATGTCCAGTGTGGGTACGTCCCAGAGAGTACCAACCTGTCCCCCGAGTGGAAGTACACCCTTGATCCTACATGTAAAGAACTTCTTCTTTAGTAGTGACCCGAGGTGTGAAGTGTGTGTAGTCCTTTGACTTACGATGGTTGAAGACACCGGTGTACTACCAGTCCTGGGTCCCCTCTAGGTCCTTAAAGAATGTCACGGAGGGGCACAGGACATGGCTGTCTGTCCTTCACCGGACTAAGGTCATAGGGTCCAAAAGTCGTCCTTCGTCGGTGTGACCTTCAGAAGACCTTTTCATGTAAGAAATAGTCTTATTTTTATATGACCAAATTAAGGTTCGTATGATCAATAAGCGTTTGGATTTTATAAGAATTTTCAAACCTTTGTACTAAAACGTCAAAGGTAACAAGGAAACCAAGTCTAAAAGATCCACCTTCGTTCGGTATTAAAGTTTAATGAAAGAAGATTAAGACAATAAACAATAATATACTTACTTTCCAGTGTGAACTTTTATTTTAGTTTGAGGACGTTTGTTAATCACCGAGTTTCTCGTATACTCGATATCCCTGAATCAGAAGATTCTCAAAGTAGAAAGAGGTACTTCTTTTGTCTTTTGAATCCGGGGAACTAAAAAAACGAAGAAACAAGTTTGGCTCGATCTTACTTTAACTGTAAGTATAGTTGTTCATTGTCCAGTATCTTCCTTTGTCCTGGACCTCTTTTCCCTTACGAGGATACGACGACCTCCCTTTGGTGTAGGTTTTTTATTCTGATTTTAAGTTTAACCTAAATTAATACTGTGATACCCCAATGTACCTCATACTTGGTTCTCAGATTTATGTCGTCTGTTATACACTTTTGTTTAAGCTGTAGAGTCTACACTCTCATTCCAAAGAGCAGTCTAGACGTCGACCATACGTGTTTAAGAAAATCTTATGACGTACATAGAAAAGCTTAATACCGAAACAGACCTACATACCGAACTTCACCCTAACGATCTAGTGTACCATTGATAAAAATCAAAAAAACTCCTTCGTGGTATGACAAGAGATGTCACTGATGTGGTTAAATGTAAGGGTGGTTGACACATCCTCCCAAGGGAAAAGAGGTGTGGGAGGCGTTGTGAGCAATGAACCTCTCAAAATTTACTACCGGTAAGACTGGTCAAACTCCACCATGGAGTAGCTTCAAAACTAAACGTAAAGAATTTATTAATTGTTACTCCTCGTGAGTCCTACTTAGAAATTAAAAGTCTACACATTTTATTTAATCCAAACTTTAGAGTTGAACTGTCAGAAAAAGTGTCTATTACTAAATACTTTACAAATCAATAAAGGAAAGAAGAATCAGATTGATATCCCTGTAAGTAATAGTACAATGAGTTCCGCTACCCGAGTCAAAACCTAAAAAATCGTCAAAATTTCTACACGTGACGAGGGAGGTTTCCATTCCTAAGACCACCCTGGTTACTTTCGACAAGGAACTCGGTTATGTCTGTGTCGGTTCCCCCGTGTGTCACTCTGGTGGTGCAGTTGTCTGTGAAGGGTGTAGAGTCCGGAGTCACACTGGTAAGGTAAACTCCAAATTGTCAAACGGGATCACAATGTCGAATTGGAGAAAGACATACTGATCCACTCAACAATTACTGAAAAATCCTAAGATAACAGTGGACCGAATAAATTGAATATACGTCTCATGTAGTACTCTTTGTGACCTGACCTTCTTTGTGTTCGACTTTAGTTCTAACGACCCCCTTTATAGTTATTTGAGTCTATACGTCTACTGTGGTGGGAATACCGTCCTTCACTTCTCCTCGATTTTGCGGAGAACTACTTTCTCCTCTCACTTTTTCAACCGAATTTCGAGTTGTAAGTCTTTTGCTTCTAGTACCGTAGACCAGGGTAGTGAAGTACCGTTTATCTACCCCTTTGTCAGCTTTGTCACAGTCTGAAATAAAAAAACAGGAGGTTTTAGTGACGTCTACCACTGACCTCGGTACTTTAATTTTCTGTGAATGAGGAACCTTCTTTCCAATACTGGTTGGATCTGTCATATAAGTTTTCGTCTCTGTAATGAAACGGCTGATTCCAGGCACATCAGTTCCGATACCAAAAGGGTCACTAGTACATACCTACACTCTCAACCTGACACTTCTTCCGACTCGCGGTTTCTTAACTACGAAAACTTGACACCACAACCTCTTCGGAGAAACTCTCAGGGAACCTGACGTTCCTCTAGGTTGGTCAGGTAAGACTTCCTTTAGTCGGGACCCTAAAGAAACCTCCCTTACTACGGTTTCGACTTTGAGGTCATGAAACCGGTGGAGTACGGTTCTCAACTGAGTAACCTTTTCTGAGACTACGACCCTCCCTAACCCCCGTCCTCCTCTTCCCCTACTGGCTCCTACTCTACCGACCTACCGTAGTGGCTGAGCTACCTACGTTGAGACTCACTTGAGGTCCTCAACCACTACCGGTCCCTCCGGACCTCACGACGCTAAGTACCCCAACGTTTCTCAATCTGTGCTGACTCGCCGACTTCACTTGACTCCCGAAGGGTCCACCGTGATCACCATTTCTTGACGGACGGTCACGTCCTCTGTATTTCTGTGACCAAACTGGGGACCCAGTCCTTCTAGGGCACCTCGTCCCATACCGTGGGGTGAGGCCTTAAGAACGGATCTCTTAGGGCACCTATCTCCTCAGACCACCTGATACCAGGTGTCCCAGTGTTTATCACCCTGGGCTGACTTTGCTGAATCGCGTGTCTGTGCGAGTGGGAGTCCTTTCCGGGACGTCACTTATGACGTCTTTATTTAACGTTGGTGTCGGCTGAAAGTTCTTCGGTTACCGTGTTCAAGTCAAAAGGAGTGTGGACATTCTTTTTTTTAGGGTTTGACGGAGTCCCGTTATACGAGTAGTATGGATTAATAATGTCCTCTTTACGGTTAGTTTTACTGTTATTTTTTAGTTTAGGTTGGGTGGTCTTACCGGTAGGAGTGTTCAGACGTTGTTATGTACAACCCCTCTCGACCCATCATTACCTTGGATGAACTGTGTCAGTCACCCTTGCCTCTAACGGTTGTCGGGATCTTTCATGTCGGAGGTGTACGATCTTTTCTAGAAGTCTTTTGATTCGGATCTTAGGTTGTATGGAGATAGACCCGAATATAGGCTTTTTGGTGGCAAGTTTTTCTGTGTACGTGGGGTTGGAAGTGACGTCGGGATGAATGTTGTCGTTTTGTGTCTGGGTCTTTACAGGTGACTGTCTAATTTCGAATTTCTCCGTCACGTACCTATTTTACCTGGTACTTCTTGTGGCGACTTTAATACTTTGATACGGGCACCAGTGGCGTCCCTACCTGGGACTTCTTAGAATTGTGATTGGTGCAGTCGGTCAGTTCCTTTCTGTTATCATGTGATAGAGGGAAGATACGGTTTACTTTTTTCTCCACGTTACCTTGATTAAATGTTGTATTTTTCTCTGGCTCTTAAGTTTGTGTTTCACAGGGGGGAGGGTTTTTTTTCACTTCCCGACTCCTACTTAGTCTTTTAGACCTGATTGTATATTTATCCTTGTACTTAGACATTATCTATTAGGTGTTCCTAATAGAGGATGGATGGAAGGAAGTAAGGAAGGTGTATATGTTTCTTAGACATAGAGATTACATATGTGTCTTTAGACATTATCTTTTAGGTGTTCCTAATGGAGGAAGGAAGGAGTATATGTGTATTTAGTCATAGAAGTCATCTATTAGGTGTTCCTTATAGAGGAAGGAACGAGGAGGGTGGGTGTATGTGTGTTTTAGACGTAGAGATTGTATATGTCTCTTTAGACATAAACATTATCTGTTAAACATTCCTAATAGAGGAAGGAAGTCAGGTAGGTGTAAACGTGTCTTTAAACATATAGATTGTCTATGAGTTTTTTGTGGACTACAAGTCGTGTCCCTTGAAACGACCTTTAAGATGTTATTGGAGATCCCGTTTTGTTAGGTTTTTTCTTGTCTATACGACATGTATTTGTATTCAGTATTGTCTTAGTCCACTAACATATGACTACTGTTCGTTTTTTACCGTTTAGTTGATATAAGGGAATATCGTAATCGTAATTTCTTTTCCTTTCTTTTAGTCACAGATCAATTAAAGGAGGGTGGAAGGACTGAACCCGACGATAGGGTAGGGACCTAAGACTCGTCGGAACCTTGGGTGCTGACGGGACATCACCCCGGTTTGTTGACCCGTCCCACAGGAATTAACTCATAACAGACCAAACGAGACCGACCCTGGTCTCAGGGATCAAATTGGTTTCCTACCAGTGGACTGGTAGACCGGAGTTTGAGACCTTTTCATTGGATCTGGTTCAGATTAAACACGACCCCTGGGGTTAAGTTCGGAGACAGAACTCTCGTGTCGGAGGATCCGTGGAGTGGTCCACGGGACCGGGTCCATACCTACCCAGACCTCCCCTCCACACCTCGAAATCCCCCTTCTTCATCACTCTGTGTTCGGCAACCCGTAACCGAGTCTGTGACGACGACGACGACGACGACGATTCAGCGAAGTCAGCACAGGCTGAGACACACTGGCGTATCTGTCGTCGGGTGGTTCCGAGGCGTTCTTATGACCTCATCCGGCGGTAAAGGAAGAGGTTACGTACTTTCACTTTTCACTTTCACTTCAGCGAGTCAGTATGGGCTGAGAATCTCTGGGGTACCTGACGTCGGATGGTCCGAAGAGGTAGGTACCCTGAGAGGTCCGCTCTCATGACCTCACCCAACGGTAACGGAAGAGGTAAGGTAACATTAAGTGTGTGTCCTAGACTAGGGATTCCTAATCTGACGGGTTCCTTCGTCTTAACCCGTACTTTTCACGACGGCGGAACACCTGTAAAGGATATTGATGTTGAACTTGAGACCACGAATACTCGTGGAGGTCAAGTGTTCCGGACATCCCGACAATTACTGTCGGTAGGAGATCTTTACAGGACCCCGTCCATAACGTCTTTATTTAAGGTTTGTGTTGACTGAAAGTTCTTCGGTTGACATTGTCCATTTAAAAGGAGTGTGGGAAATTACTTTTCTTTTTTTTTTACCGGTGTCCTGTTCTACGAGATGTAGGGATTTATTCTACAGTCAGTTTTGCTGTTCTTTAGCGTAGGGTGGACGGTCTTACCCGTGAGAGTGTGCTAATGTTTATAATGTGCGTCCTCTCTCTACCCTCTTCTCCTTGAGGGAATGTACCAGTCGGTGATCTTGTCGGAGACATCCGGACTTTTATTTTAAGGTTCTCTCAAGTCGGGTACTAGTCTGTATGGGTATGGACCCGGACATAGGCTCTTTTGATAGTAAGTTTCACAGTGTACGTGGGGGTCGCAAGTGATGACGTGATCAATATTGTCGGTTCTGTCTTGGTCGTTCTACAGAAAACTGTCTAACTTCCGATTTCTACACCACATATATATGTTACCTGATAATAGTCGGTACTTTTTACCGGTGACCTTAATAAGTTAATACGTTGATTGACAGTGTCCTTACCCGGGACCTCCTAACATCTGATTCACTTCAGTCGGTCTGTCTCTTATTTTTTATCGTATACTACAGGGAACATCCGTTTTAAAATTTTCTCTATGTTTCCTTGTTTAAACGTCGTGTCATTCCCTGAGACTCTTAAGTTTGTGTTAAGCTTCAGAGGTTCTTTTTCACTTTCTCGTTCATACTTAATCTTCCAGTCCCGATTGTATATGTGTCTTTAGACATAGACATTATCGATTAGGTCTTCCTAATAGAGAAAGGAAGAAAGGTTTACATGTGTCTTTAAAGATACAGATTGTATATGTCTCTTAGACATTATCTATTAGGTTTTAGTAATAGAGGAAGGAAACTGTATACGTGTCATTAGAAATAGAGATTGTATGGGTGTCTTTAGTCATAGATATAATCCATTAGGTGTTTTTGATAGAGGACGGAAGGAAGGAAGGTAGAAAGGAAGGTACGTGTATTTGTGTCTTTATGAATAGAGATTGTATATGTATCTTTAGATGTCGACATTATCTATTAGGTGTTCATATTAGTGTTCCTATAAGAGGAAGGAAGTAGGGAACGTGTACTTGTCTTTTTCCAAATTGAAATTATTTACAAGGTGTCCGTGGACCACAAGTTGTGTCTCTTTGAATGAGTTTAACAAGTTATTGGGAATACCGTTTTCTTAAAAAAAATTCATGTTAATACAACACACACACACACACACACACACACATATTACCTTAGTCAGGTAACGTGCAAATCCTGTTCGTGTTGTGTCGTTTAGCTCACATGAAGTCGTCTCGCAGTCATACTCTAATTTCCTTTCTTGTCACTACGGATCAAATAAGGGAGACTGGTGGTACTGAACCCAACGATAGGATAGTGGCCTTCGACTCATCTGATCTCAGGATCCCGGTCTGACCCCACCCTAGTTCTGTTGGGACGTTCCACGAGAAGTACCTCTGAGGAAATTTCGGAGATGACAGACGAAATGAGACCGACCCTGGTCTTAGGGATCACGTGGGGTTGTTACCAACGGACTGGGAGACCAGAACTCCTGGTCCCATTGGAGTGGCCCATGGTCCAGAGGACCACGACCCCAGGGGTCGACTTCGAAGGAAGGACTCTCCCGTCGGAGGATCCGTGGAGTCGTCCCTCGACAAGGGGTTCATGACTACTCAGACCTCCCCTCCCCACTTCGAAATCCCCGTTCTTCGTCACTCTGAGTCCGGGAACCCACAAACGAGTCCGTGTAAGGTGAGATTAAGTGGTAGGTCCTTCGGATGAAAGGGATTCTTAGACCAACGTCTACCTTGGTCTCAACCGTACTTCTGCATGACGGCGGATTGAACTGGTGTCCACGAATGACCGTAGAGGTTAAGTGTTCCGGGCACCCCTTTTAGGGGACCTTCCGTACCTTTGTGTGAGGTCATAAGAACAGACCTCTTAGGGTACCAGTCTCCTCGGAGTGTCCGATGTCGGGTGCCCGAGCGTGTTTCATCCTGTGTTGATGTCGCTCAATCGAACGTGTGTGTATACTCCCCGATCTTACCGTTGACGGAAGTCGTTTCCAGGATGTCACCCATAACGTCTGTATTTAAGGTTTGTTGGCTGGAAGTTCTTCGGTCAACATTGTCCATTTAAAAGGAGTGTAGGAAATTCCTTTTTTTTCTTTTTTTATGGTTTGTCAGTGTCCTGTTCTACGTGTCGTAGGGATTAATAATGTCCTTCTTATGGTTAGTTCTACTGTTCATTAGTTTAAGGTGAGCTCTCTTACAAATAGGACTGACGTTCGTTTGTCCTTTACCTCTCTTGATCCTTTACTACCTGAGGGGGACATGTACGAGGTACCCTTACCTGTAACCGTTGTCGGGGATCTTTCCTGTCGGAGGTGTCCGTTGTTGCTTTTAAAGTTCTGTCGATTCGGATCCTAGAATTATGGGTGTGGACTCGGATATTATGTTTTTTCGTAGTAAGTTTACCGTGTGCGTGGGGTCGCAAGTGACGTCTCGATGAAGGTCGTCACTTTTCTTTGTCTGGTTTCTTTGTGAGGTAACTTTCTAATTTTGACTTTCTTTACACCATGTATATGGAATCCGAAAACGAGTCTGTACTTTTTCGTGGTACTTTAATACGGTAATCAGGTCTGTTTCTACCTACAATTAATTTCCTAGTATATAACTCACATCTGTCGTTGTATCTTTTTTATATCGACTACTACAGGGAAGAAGTGTGTGTGTGTTTTTTCTGTATGTCCCCTTCTTAAATGGTGTGTTGTCCTCTGTGATTCAAACTTTGTGTTTCGAAAGGTTTTTTCCTTTTCTGGTCTATACTTGATCCTCCAGTCATGATTGTATATGTGTCTTTAGTCGTAAATATTATGTGTCAGGTGTTCTTAATAGAGGAAAGAAGGAAGGTGTATACGTGACTTTAGAGATTGTATCGGTGTCTTTAGAAATGATCCATTAAGTGTCCCTAATAGCGGATGGAAGGAGGAAAAGAAAGTAGAAAGGAAGGTACATGTTTCTTTCCAAAGAGAGATTGTATGTGTATCTTTAGACATCGACATTATCTATTAGGTTTTCCTGATAGAGGAAGTATAGAACGTGTAGACATAGAGATTGTCTATGAGGTGTTCCTAGACTACAAATCGTGACTCTTTAAATGAGGTGGAACAAGTTATTGGAGATACCGTTTTTTTTTTAAAAATTCATGTTTATACGACATTCATATACAGTATTGACTTAGTCACAGAAAATGTGACTCCTACTCGTGTTTTGACGTTTAGTTGATATGAAGTTGTATGGTAACCGAACTCTAATTTCCTTTCTTTTCATTACGGATCAAATCAGGGAGGTCGGAGGGACTGAACCCTACGATAGACTAGGGACCTTGGACTCATCCGAACTCAGGGTCTCGACCTGAACCCACCCCGGCCATGTCGGACCGTCCCACGGGACGTAACTCTGAGGAGAATTTGGACATGACAGACCAAAAGA
This sequence comes from Capra ibex, assembly GCA_006410555.1. NCBI lineage: Eukaryota > Metazoa > Chordata > Mammalia > Artiodactyla > Bovidae > Capra > Capra ibex. The sequence continues at coordinate 866,897 of SJYO01035449.1, forward strand.
GACCCACCCTGGTCTTAGGGATCACGTGGGGTTGCTACCACCAGACTGGGAGACCGGAACTCCTGGTCCTATTTCAGCGGTTCATAGGTCCCGGGACCGTGACCCTGGGGTCGACTCCCGAGGAAGGACTCCCACGTCGGAGGATCCGTGGAGCCGTCCCTCGTCACGGGGTCCATCAGTACTCAGACCTTTCCTCCCCATTTCGAAATTCCCCTTCTTCATCACTATAAATTTGGGGACCCACAAACGAGTCGGTGTAGGGAGAGATTACGTGTCGGGTCCTTCGGTTGATAAGGATTTTGAGACCAACAAAGTCTCAACCATCCTTCTTCACGACGGCGGAACACCAGTAAAAGACATTGACGTTGAACGGGCATTGGCCATGAAGGGGCGTAGAGGTGAGGATAAGTGTTCCGGATCCCCAGACACTGACTGTTGACAGGAGTCTTTTCCAGGACAATGACCATAACGTGTTTATTTAAGGTTTGTGTTGGTTGAAAGTTCGTCGGTTGACGTTGTCCATCTAAAAGGAGTGTGTTGTTCCCTTTTGTGTGTGTGTGTGTGTGTGCCGTTATACGAGTCGTAGGGATTAATATTGTCCTCTTTATGGTTGGTTTTACTGCTGTCCTTTAGTTTAGGGTGGACTGTCTTACAGGTAGGACAGACGTTTGTCATTTACCCCTGCTCTCGGTCCTCTAGTACCTTGCGAGGGATGTGCGAGGTGTCCTTACCTGTAACCGTTGTCGGTGATCTTTCCCGTCGGAGTTGTCGGTTTGTCTTTTAAAGTTCTCTCGATTCGGATTCTAAAATTAGGGATGTGGGCCCGTATATGATGTCTTTTTTGCAGTAAGTTTTACTGTGCACATGAGGTTGGAAGTGACGTCACCATGGAGGCCATGAGTTCTGTGTCTGGGTTCTTCTTCAGGTAATTGTCCGATTTAGTATTTCTTTACGCCTCGTGTCATGTGTTGTCCGGTAATGAGTCTGTACTTTTGGGTGGTGACGTTAATAAGGTTAAAAAGGGTGTTCCTACCTGAAAACTCCTAGTATGAGATTTATTTCAGTCGTTGTCACTTCTTTTCTGGTCTACTACAAGGAAGATCGACTTTACTTTCTCTATGTCCGTTTCATTAAATGATGTGTTTTTCCCTAATACTCTAAGTTTGTGTTTATATCTGTGTTAAATCTATTAGGTGTTCCTACTAGAGGACGGAAGGAAAGAAGGCAAGAACGTACGGAATATGTGTCTTTACGAAAAGAGGTTATGCGTGTCTTTGGACATTGACATGATCTATCAGGTGTTGTTATCCCGGGTCGTCAGGGTACGGACCCGTCCGAAGACCTCGTTAAGGTTTTAAACTTTCTGTGACCATGGGAACGTTAGAACCGGGGTGTTACATGTTATCGGTTCAGGTCCTTCGTGCGATTACCATCTTTTATGTCTACTTACCTATGTCTACTACCTGTGTTGCGTCATAAAGAGTTGGTATTTCTTCATCCTTTATTACGGTTTAAGTCGGTATCTTTTCTTTGATCTCTACCAGTAAGGCTCACTTCATTTCCTCAGTCCCTCTCTGTTTATAGTATACTATAGTGAAGGTCCACATTAAATTTCTACCTAAGTTTACTTGAAGAAAGGGTTTCTCTGTGTTGGAGAGTCTGAAACCTTTCTTTGAAGATCATTGGTTCCTTCTTACTACACCCAGTCCCTCTTTACTCAACAAAGTCTGGTTGTACGTGTGATGATAGATATTTTACTCAGTGGTGCTGGGTGACACATTGTGTTCCTTTGAATGTGTCGAGAGACATTACTGGAGATACCTTTTTATTGGGGGTTTTGGGTATCTATGTAGATACATCTTCGCTTAGTTAAACGTAATCTGACTTTTGCCCCCCTTTTTTTTGGGTGTTCTTACATTAAGTGGTTATATGGAGTTAAGTTTAATATCTTATTTTTGTAAAAATTTTACGACGGAGATGAGGGGAGTCCGGTATCACGGTACCCGACCACAGTGTAAGGACCTCGGACTAACGAACCCGATGGATACGACCTCACAGGACCCTGACCTCACCCGTCGTCCATCTCACGGAGAACGGGGACGTCTCTGGGCTTGGAGGTCTATGTCAGGCCCATTTAATTCTCAAATCTTAATTGTATATATACAACTATAGATAGTTTATCTACTAGGTAGTCAAGTCAAGTCAGCGAGTCAGCACAAGTTGAGAAACGTTGGGGTGCTTAGTGTCGTGTGGTCCGGAGGGACAGGTAGTGGTTGAGGGCCTCAAGTGAGTCTGAGTGTAGGTAGCTCAGTCACTACGGTAGGTCGCTAGAGTAGGAGCCAGCAGGGGAAGAGGAGGACGGGTGTTAGGGAGGGTCGTAGTCTCAGAAAAGGTTACTCAGTTGAGAAGCGTACTCCACCGGTTTCATGACCTCGAAGTCGAAATCGTAGTAAGGAAGGTTTCTTTAGGATCCCAACTAGAGGAAGTCTTACCTGACCAACCTAGAGGAACGTCAGGTTCCCTGAGAGTTTTCAGAAGAGGTTGTGCTGTCAAGTTTTGGTAGTTATTAAGTCGTGAGTCGGAAGAAGTGTCAGGTTGAGAGTGTAGGTATGTACTGGTGTCCTTTTTGGTATCGGAACTGATGTGCCTGGAATCAGCCGTTTCATTACAGAGACGAAAACTTATATGATAGATCCAACCAGTATTGAAAAGAAGGTTCCTCATTCGCAGAAAATTAAAGTGCCGACGTTAGTGGTAGACGTCACTAAAACTTCAGGTTTTTTTATTTCAGACTGTGACAAAGGTGACAAAGGGGTAGATAAAGGGTACTTCACTACCCTCACCTACGGTACTAGAAGCAAAAGACTTACAACTCGAAATTCGGTTAAAAAAGCGAGAGGAGAAAGTGAAAGTAGTTCTCCGAAAAATCGAGGAGAAGTGAAAGACGGTATTCCCATCACAGTAGACGTATTGACTCCAATAACTATAAAGAGGGCCGTTAGAATAGTACCTTTTCGTTCTCTCAAGGTCTTTTTGTAGATAAAGACGAAATAACTGATACGGTTTCGGAAACTGACACACCTAGTGTTATTTGACACCTTTTAAGACTTTGTCTACCCTTATGGTCTGGTGGACTGGACGGAGATCTCTTTAGACATACGTCCAGTCCTTCGTTGTCAATCTTGACCTGTACCTTGTTGTCTGACCAAGGTTTATCCTTTTTCTCATGCAGTTCCGACATATAACAGTGGGACGAATAAATTGAAGATACGTCTCATGTAGTACTCTTTGCAACCCGACCTTCTTCGTGTTCGACCTTAGTTCTAACGGCCCTCTTTATAGTTATTGGAGTCTATACGTCTACTGTGGTGGGAATACCGTCTTTCACTTCTCCTCGATTTTTCGGAGAACTACTTTCACTTTCTCCTCTCGCTTTTTCAACCGAATTACGAGTTGTAAGTCTTTTACTTCTAGTACCGTAGGCCAGGGTAGTGAAGTACCCTATATCTACCCCTTTGTCAGCTTTGTCACAGTCTGAAATAAAAAAACCGTAGGTTTTAGTGACGTCTACCACTGACGTCGGTACTTTAATTTTCTGCGAATGAGGAACCTTCTTTTCAATACTAGTTGGATCTATTATATAAGTTTTCGTCTCTGTAATGAAACGGCTGATTCCAGGCAGATCAGTTCCGATACCAAAAAGGACACTAGTACATACCTACACTCTCAACCTGACACTTCTTCCGACTCGCGACTTCTTAACTACCAAAACTTGACAGCACAACCTCTTCTGAAAACTCTCAGGGAACCTGACGTTCCTCTAGGTTGGTCAGGTAAGACTTCCTCTAGTTGGGATCCTAAAGAAACCTTCCTTACTACGATTTCGACTTCGAGGTCATGAAACCGGTGGAGTACG
>SJYO01035449.1:871425-888722 GCA_006410555.1 Capra ibex
GGCAGATCAGTTCCGATACCAAAAAGGACACTAGTACATACCTACACTCTCAACCTGACACTTCTTCCGACTCGCGACTTCTTAACTACCAAAACTTGACAGCACAACCTCTTCTGAAAACTCTCAGGGAACCTGACGTTCCTCTAGGTTGGTCAGGTAAGACTTCCTCTAGTTGGGATCCTAAAGAAACCTTCCTTACTACGATTTCGACTTCGAGGTCATGAAACCGGTGGAGTACGTTTCTCAACTGAGTGACCTTTACTGAGACTACGACCCTCCCTAACACCCGTCCTCCTCTTCCCCTGCTGTCTCCTACTCTACCGACCTACCGTAGTGACTGAGTTACCTACACTCAGACTCACTTGAGACCCTCTACCACTACCTGTCCCTTCGGACCGCACGACGCTAAGTACACCAGCGTCTCTCAGCCTGTGCTGACTCGTTGAATTGACTTGACTTAGAACTAAGGTCGAACACAAAGAAGGTCAGGTCGTAAAGAGTACTACATGAGACGTATCTTCAATTTATTCGTCCTACTGTTATATGTCGGAACTGCATGAGAAACAGGATAAACCTTGGTTAGACAACAAGGTACAGGTCAAGATTGACAACGAAGGACTGGACGTATGTCTAAAGAGATCTCCGTCCAGTCCACCAGACCATAAGGGTAGAGAAAGTCTTAAAAGGTGTCAAATAACACTAGGTGTGTCAGTTTCCGAAACCGTATCAGTTATTTCGTCTTTATCTACAAAAAGACCTTGAGAGAACGAAAAAGGTACTAGGTCGTCTACAACCGTTAAACTAGAGACCAAGGAGACGGAAAAGATTTTGGTCGAACTTGTAGTCCCTCAAGTGCCAAGTGCATAACGACTTCGGACCGAACCTCTTAAAACTCGTAATGAAGAGATCGTACACTCTACTCACGTTAACACGCCATCATACTCGTAAGAAAACGTAACGGAAAGAAACCTTAATCTAGGTATCATTTATGATTTTTCGTCTCCCTTCAAATGACTTATGTGACGTTAGTGGATATACTCTTTTTCTTGGTCTTTCTCTTGTCTATGTACCGATACGTATTGACTTAGCTCTAGGACATGTGGATTTTGTTTGCGTCATAGTCTATATTTTAGATAAGGTTTCCTTTTATTGCTCTTCTAATATCCTTTGTTGACTTTACCACACTCGTACTCCTTCACGACAGCGGAACACCGGTAAAAGACATTGTTGTGGTACCTCTTAACACGACGACCTATAAATTATAAGTGTTCCTAGGTCCCCGACCTTCGTTCTTTTGTATACGGGAGATCCTTACAGGATCCTCAACAGTAGTTTTTTCTTAAATTTTGTTCCGTCCGTAAGTTCACGGGTTGAAGTTCACCACCGAAATGAGTGTGGTAAAAAATTTTTTAAATTGTACTTTTCTACAGTCGTAACAAATTGTAAGTCAAGTCGGCGAGTCAGCACAGACTGAGAAGCACTGGGGTACTTGGTGTGGTCCGAAGGGACAGGTAGTGGTTGAGGACCTTAAATGTGTTTGAGTACTCGTAGCTCAGCCACTACGGTAGGTCGGTAGGGTAGGAGACAACAGGGGAAGAGGAGGACGGGGGTTAGGGAGGGTCGTAGTCCCAGAAAAGGTCACTCAGTTGAGAAACGTACTCCACGGGTTTTATGACCTCGAAGTCGAAATCGTAGTAAGGAAGGTTTCTTGTGGGTCCCGACTAGAGGAAATCTTACCTGACCAACCTAGAGGGACGCTATGTTCCCTGAGAGTTCTCAGAAGAGGTTGTGGTGTCAAGTTTTCGTAGTTAAGAAGTCACGAGTCGAAAGAAGTCTCGGGTTGAGAGTATAGGTATGTACTGGTGACCTTTTTGGTATCGGAACTGATCTACTGGAAACAACCGTTTCATTACAGAGACGAAAAGTTATACGATAGATCCAACCAGTATTGAAAGGAAGGTTCCTCATTCGCAGAAAATTAAAGTACCGACGTCAGTGGTAGACGTCACTAAAACCTACGGTTTTTTTATTTCAGACTGTGACAAAGGTGACAAAGGGGTAGATAAGGGGTACTTCGCTACCCTGGTCTACGGTACTAGAAGCAAAAGACTTACGACTCGAAATTCGGTTGAAAAAGTGAGAGGAAAAAGNCAACCAGTATTGAAAGGAAGGTTCCTCATTCGCAGAAAATTAAAGTACCGACGTCAGTGGTAGACGTCACTAAAACCTACGGTTTTTTTATTTCAGACTGTGACAAAGGTGACAAAGGGGTAGATAAGGGGTACTTCGCTACCCTGGTCTACGATACTAGAAGCAAAAGACTTACAACTCGAAATTCGGTTGAAAAAGTGAGAGGAAAAAGTGAAAGTAGTTCTCCGAAAAATCGAGGAGAAGTGAAAGACGGTATTCCCACCACAGTAGACGTATAGACTCCAATAACTATAAAGAGGGCCGTTAGAACTAAGGTCGAACACGAAGAAGGTCGGGTCACAAAGAGTACTACATGAGACGTATCTTCAATTTATTCGTCCCACTGTTATATGTCGGAACTGCATGAGGCTACCAGTCGTAGTCTTTTAGTTATGGTTATTTACGACCTCTCCTATACTTCCTTTTTCTTGGGAGGAGGGACAACCACCCTTACTTTCAGTCAATTAGGTGTTTCCTCTTGTCCTGTTTCCAAGTAATTTTTGATTTGTCTCTTCATGGTATCCTGGTCGTTAGGGTAAGGACCCGTATCTAAGTCTCTTTTGGTAGCTCTCTGTCCACGTGCTTTACAAGTTCCTTCGCGATACATGTTGTCGGTTCTGTACCTGCGTTGGATTCACCTATTCCTGTCTACTTACCCATTTGGTCTATCCATGTGCGTGTGTCGCGTAGTAATGAGTCGGTATTTCCCCACTGCAGTACGGTACAGGTCGTTATTCCTTCACCTCTGCTAGTAGGATTCACTGCCCTCTGTTTCTTTCTGTTCACAGTACACTATAGTGAATCACGACTTAATATTGCTACCTATGTTTACTTGAAGAAATTGTTTATCTTTGGGAGTGTTGTACGTTTCGTGGAATATCAATGGTTTTCCCTTTACACTACCCGTAGTTCTTTACTCGTCCACCTCTGCTTGTATGTGTGTGATGAGAAATGTTTTTTAGTCACTCCCGGAGATGAGTTGTGACGTATTATTTGATATGCCCTTCTCCTGGGCTTTTCCTATACGTGTGTAGATACGTACTCACTTAGTACAACGACAGGTGGTTTTTTGTCTGGGATGATGTATGTTATGTGGGGGTTGTGGTTATGTTGTATGTTATGTGGAGGTTGTGGTTATGTTGTATGTTATGTGGGGGTTGTGGTTATGTTTTGTGTTTAATATTTCTCTTAAGACTGAGATAAGGGGAGTCCGGAACCACCGGACCCGACGACAGTGTAGGGACTTCGGACCCGTCCGACCGAAGGGTTCCTACCTGACAGTGCCCCGACTGTCTTGGTCCCTCCTACACGGTCGGTTACTCGGGACGGGGCACCTGGACCACTCGGACGAGGGGAGGTGTACCAGGGTGTTGGAGGTCTAGGTCCTCCTGGGAGGACGTCACTTTGATGAGGATGACGTGGGTTTCCTACACTTCGGAGACCCGACCTTCTCGAAACTTTTCGGGCCACCCAGGTACAGAGGGCCACTAGTCCAAGGATGGAGGTCGAAGGAAGGAAACCCAGCAGGGTGGATACCTACTTTCGTGGGAGGGGTCTGACCACAACGTCCTTGACCCTACACAGGTCCCATGCCCCATCCCCTCCTTCTTCTTACCCTGTGTTCGGAACCCACAAAGAAGACCGTGAAAGGTGAGATTGTCTGGAAGATCCCTTGTCCTGAAAGGGGTTCCGAGACCAAGGGGGTCACTGGTCTCAACCCGTATTTCTGTACGACGGCGGAACACCGGTAAAGGGTATTGTTGTTGAAACTTTGGAAACGAGTACCCGTGAATTATGAGTTTTACAGACCCCTTTTACTTTCACTTCAGCGAGTCAGAACAGGCTAAGAAACGTTGGGGTACCTGACATCGGATGGTCCGAGGAGGTAGGTACCCTAAAAGGTCCGTTCTTATGACTTCACCCAGCGGTAGAGGAAGAGGTCCTCTAGAAGGACCGGGTCCCCAACTTGGGACCAGAGGGCGTAACATCCGCCTGCGAAATGTCAGACTCGGTGGACTGACATTCATTTTTCGTGGTAGGAGTTCTTTACAGGATTTACTCCAGCAGTCTTTTTATAAGTCTTACCCAGTCCGTAAGTTCTTCGGTTAAACTTATTCATTCAAATTGAGTGTCACAAAATTTACGTACTTTTCTACAGTTGTAGCGATTCATACTCTCTTTACGTTTATTTTTGAAGTCACTCCATAGTGGAGTGTGTCCATTCCTACCGGAATCCGTCTTTGAGACGTTTGTTATTTACGACCTCTCCCACAGGTCGGTTCCCTTGGGAGGATGTCTAAGACCCTTACCTTTGGCGCTCGTCGGTGGTTCCTCCTGTGGTCCGTCGAAGGAATCGTACTCTTACTCTCACTTTAATCTGGTAAGGGATTGTGGTATGTGTTTTCATTTGACGTCTATCCAATTTCCCGATTTATTTTCCTGTTTATGATACTTTGAGAATTCCTTTTTTCGTTTTTTTGTGTGAAACTGTATTTTACGTCGTTTAAGAAAAAACTAGGTGCAAAATCTTAGTCCTGTTTATTTTGTTTTTATTTGTTTACCCTATGTTATTTACAAAAATTTTTCGTAAACACGTCGTTTATTGTGGTAGTCACCTTCTTTCTCTGTTGGGAGGCTTACCTTTTTTAAGAATGTTTGATTCTATGGGTGTCCCTTAAATAGAGGTTGTGCATGTTTGTTGAGCTACTACGTTATAGTTGTTTGTTAGGTTATTTTTGTAGTCGGTTTCTAATTTTAAGTGTAAAGAGGTTTCTTCCGTCTCTCTACCGGCATTTTATGTTCTTTCCTATGAGTCGGAGTGATCAAGAATCTCTTTTCGTTTAGTTAACAGGTCACTCTACAGTGCAGTGTAGTTGGTCTTACTGGTAGAGTTTTTAGATGTTATTTTAGGCATCTTTCACACCTCTCTTCTTTTGTGAGGGTGACACCCACCCTTATATTTACCCGTGCAGGGTAAATACTTATAATACCTCCAAGGAATTTTTTGAGGTATCTTCGTGGTTCACTGGGTCGTTAGGATATGGATCTGCATCTAGACGTTTTTTTTTGTTTTGAAAATTTTCTATTGACGACGGGTTGTTAGTACCGTCGTGATCCATGTAATTGGTTCGGTCCCTTCGTCGAATTCACGTCTTCCTGTCTACTTGCCTGTGTTTTCTACTCCATGTGTACGTGTCACGTTATAATGAGACTTAATCGTTCCTACCTTTTACGGTAAAGGTCAATGTCCCTTCTTCGAGCTCTGCTAGTATGATTCACGCTGTCTTTCTGTCAATAGTATCCTGCAGTAAAGACCACTATAGTTTTTACCTATGTTTACTTAAAGTAATGTTTTCTCTTTATAGGAGTGTCTGAACCTTTTCTTAGAGTACCAATGGCTTTTTTCAACTGTCCCTCGCCCCTCGTTAACCGACCAAGTCTAATTGTCTGTGTGACACTTTGTCCACCACCTCCGGAGAATTATCAGGTTTCAGGTTGTCCCGAAATTTCCTGTAGTCTGTGTTCTTTACAGGACACCATTTAGTAACCTCTTAAGGTTTGTCCCGATTGAAAGTTCTTCGGTCAAAGTTCTCCATTCGGCATGAGTGTTTCGTATTTTGTTATGTTCGTATACCTTTCTATGTAGTTTTCAATAGTTTAGTAACGGTCAGCTTTGATGTTACTCCATAGTGGTGTGTGGCCAGTGTTGTCCGTAGTGACTTTTCTATGTTTTTTATTTATGACGCCTCCTACATGTCTTTTCCCTTAAGAGGATGTCAGAGCCACCCTTACATTTATCACTTCGGTGGTACCTTTTGTCGTACCTCCAAGGGCCTTTGTGATTTGTCTACATAGTATACCAGGACGTTAGGGTGAGGGTCCGAATCTAGACCTCTTTAAGTAGTAAGTTTTACTGTACACGAGGAATGAAAGTCCCATCGTGATAAACGTTATTGGTTCTGTATCTTAGGTGGTTATACAGGTGACTTCTTTTTACTTCTGATGTACTATGTCGATACGTCAACTGATGATGAGTCGGTACTTTGTCTTTTTCACTGTAAACGTCGTTGTACCCACCGGACTCTTTGAAAGTATGTTTCACTCCATTCAGTCTCTGTTTTTCTGTTCACAGCATTCCATAGTATATGTTCACCCTAGATATTTAAGTATGGGTACTTGATTACAGGTTTTGTCTTTGTCTGAGTGTCTGACTCTTTTGGTTCAATACTAGTAGTTTTCTTTCAAATTTCCCTCCCTATTTAATTAAACCCAATTATATATGTGTAACGACGACGACTCAGCGAAGTCAGCACAGGCTGAGACACGCTGGGGTATCTGCCGTCGGGTAGTCCGAGCGGGCAGTGACCCTAAGAGGTTCGCTCTTGTGACCTCACCCAACGGTAAAGGAAGAGGTGACGTACTTTCACTTTTCACTTTCACTTCAGTGAGTCAACACAGGTTAAGAATCGCTGGGGTACCTGACGTCCGATGGTCCGAGGAACCGGGTACCCTGAAAGGTCCGTTCTCATGACCTCATCCAACGGTGTGATTATAGATAGTTTAACTATCAGTTTATCCTGGATGAGTCATCTTGAGATGACTTTTTTGACATTATTGGATATACTCCTTCTTTACCTCTTACTCAGCGATGTGGCCACGACAGGACGACTAGGACGAGTGGCACGGTTGCCGTAGCGACGTAGAGTGACACGTGCGATGAGTAACTTGGGTACTGTCCGTGCCTCGCTCGTCCCTTCGACCTTCTTTTGCGTTCCTCGACATCCTTGACGTCTGTGTAAATAGGAGAGGACCGACTGCGTCGTCGGTATCGTCGTCAGTATTGTATTGGATTATCTTGGAGTTCCCGAAAGGTCCACCTCGAAGATACATGAATGACACGTTTTCATCGGGTACCGGTCCGCTCATGGAACGCTACGTTTTCGTGTCACGATAATTCAATGCAGTCGACAATGTGTCAGTAATAAATGTTTTGCGCGCTGTTTTCGTTCTGCGGTACCCCGCTCTCTCGGACTCTAGTGGTAGAACCGATTAAACAAGAAAGGGATGTAGACACATTTTAGTTTAATTCAAGGACATGTAGATTTTGGTTGTTTTGTTCCCTTTAGTTGAGATGAGGTTATGCTTTATTTTTAATTTAATGTTTTGTTTGATGGACTCGAACCACATCCCCCTTGGTTTGTCACCACTGGGGATACTTAATCTATACCCTATACGATACTATAATTATACTGTGGTGGTTTCAAATGTAAGTCGTCTCTCGTTGTTGGGTGAGTTTCCACGGACTGGAGTATACTTACGTTGTTCCACTTCTCTTCTTTTTCCGGTACCCAATTAGTCCTGTTGTGGGAGTTAAGTCTGTGACCCTTAGAGGTTCCCTTGTTCTGTGGGACGTCCGTTTCTCGTTTATACACCAGAGGTCTTTGTCCTAGGACTGGGTGCACCTACCCCACTCTGGGTGTGTTAGGGATCTCGGATATGGACCCCATTGTGAAGGTGTCAGAGGTTCCATTGTGGTGGAGGGGTCTGGGACGTGGACCCCAGGGTGTTGGGAACCAATCCTGTGGTCCAGAGACGACGAACCCGGGGATTCCATCCTTGCTCACCCAAGGATATTAGAGGACCCTACCACCCTTGTTCACATCCCAGCCAAAGGACGGGGGCGCGACAGGGTATCTTCAGGAACAGAAAAGGGAAACCAAGACACACTATCATTGACAAAAGTGTCGACAGCACTGTTACGACTTGCGTGATGGAACAAAGACCGTCCGAACCAGGAAAGAACAAAGTGTCTCCACGACTCTTTTGTTTGTGCTCCACGTCCCGATGTTCTGCTCCCCGTCCAGACCAGAGACGACTCATCCCTACCAGCTGACCTTCCTCCAGTGTCGACGTTGGAGTGGACGACGGGTAACCGGAAAACAGACTAGGCACACGGGACGTTAGTCAAGTGGTCCACTTGGACGGAGGGAAGGGCGGCACGAGCACGACCACTTAACCTTATTAATGGTCCGTCGGTGGACTCCTCAGAGGTCCTCGGGGTCCTTCCCACTTGGAGCGTCCCCACTTGTTCGTTTGCCCGTGTCCGGACATATTTCACTTGTGACATTTCGTGATTAAGGATTTGAGTTCACTTCGAGAGTACATAAGCAGTGAAAGAGAATCTAAACTCAGACACCAGAGAGACATGTGTACGTCTGCCCCGCTCAGAGTGTGTCACGGGTCTGGGGGTTTGACCCCAGTGTGTAGGGGAGTCAGTCCTGTGGTACCGACACCAACCGCCCGGGGGTCACACACTTGTTCGGTCCTGGGACCCCGGACCCTGGGATCTTTCTTCACATCCCTGGTAGAGGAGAGGGAAGTTAACAGGGACTTTTCAGTCCGGGAGGACAAAAGTGGAACCATGGTATACTAAAAGGGGAACAAACTTTCGAGCACGATCTCCACTTGTGAGATGGAGTCAAGACCGTCCGAGACAGAACAGGGTGACTCCACGACTCTTTTGTGTCCTCTCGATCCGACTCTCTGCTCCCCGTCGAGACAAGAGAAACCTCCTCTCAGCTGCCCTTCCTCTCGTGTCGTCGTCGGAGTGGACGACGGGTAACTGAAATACGGTCTAGGGACACGGGACCTTGGTTAAGTGGTCCACTTGGACGGAGGGATGAGTTGGACTTACACGACCTTGTAACCTTACTAATGGTCCACCGGGTGGACTCCCCAGAGGTCCTCGGGGCCCTTCCACTTGGGCCGTCCCCTGTCTGATCCTCGGGCTGGCGTCGTGAATGGGGACCCTCCCGGTCCCTTCGGGTGAGTCTCCTCTCGTACCAAGGGTCTCTTCAGGTGGGTCGGGGTCTCGGGTCTGTAGACTCGTGACTGGGAGTCTTCGTCCGTGCCTCAAAGGGTCTGTCTCCGGTCCGGTCCGGACGTGGGCCCAGAGGTGTAGGGTCACGTCTCTCATGTTCCAGTCCGGATTTACAGTGACGTCTTTCGTGTGCCAGAGTAATTTGTAGTAGTCAAGTCTGTCGTGAACCTCTCCAGATTTGGATGGTACATCTGTCTTGAACCAGTCCAAGTCTGCTCAAATCCCGACCAGAGGATCCTCCGTGTCCAGTGTGTGTACGTCCCAGAGAGTAGCAACCTGTCCCCCGAGTGGGAACACACCCTTGATCCTACATGTAAAGAACTTCTTCATTAGAGACCCGAGGTGTGAAGTGGGTGTGGTCCTTTGACCTTCCTAGATGGAGTAATTTGTAAAGTTGTCCGTTTTGTTGTTACAATAGTTAAAGAGACCGGTGTACTAGTAGTCCTGGATCCCCTCTGGGTTCTTAAAGAATCTCATGTCGGGTCACAGGAAATTTCTGTCTGTCCTTCACCGGTTTAAGGTCGTAGGGTCCAAAGGTCGTCTTCTACCGGTGTGACCTTCGGAAGACCTTTTCATATAAGAACCAGTCTTATTTTTATATAACAACTTTAACGTTCGTATAATCAATAATAAACGTTTAGATTTTATAAGAATTTTCGAACCGTGGGACTATAAACGTCAAGGGTAACAAAGGAAACCAAGTCTAAAAGATCCATCTTCGTTCGGTAGTAAAATTTGATGAAAGAAGATTAAAACAATAAACAATACTATACTTATTTTCCAGCGTGAACTTTTCTTTCTTTTCTTTTAAGGACGTTTGTTAATCACCGAGTTTCTCGTACACTGGACGTCCACCAAAAAGAAGATTATCAAAGTAAATCTAAACTAAACGTAAAGAGTTTATTATTTGTTCTCCTCGTAATATCCTACTAAGAAATGAAAAGTCTGTACATTTTATTTCAAATTGTACAGTTGAACTGTTAAAAAAGTGTCTATCCTTGAATGATGTAAAAATCGTAAAGGAAAGAAGAATCAGATTGATATTCTTATACACAAAAGTACAATGAGTTCCACTACTTAAACCAATGTGTAGAAATTCGTCAAAATAAATAAATAAAAAAAAATGAAATAAAATGAAATGTTATGACATAACCAAAACGGTATGTAACTGTACTTAGGTGGTGCCCACATGTACGCAAGAGTTTGTGCTTGGGGGGAGGGTAGAGGGAGGGGTATTGTAGAGAGACCCAGTAGTGGCACGTGGTCGGGGTTCGTACGACATAGGACGCAGCCTGTATCTGACCGCTAAGCTAAGAATGTACTATCATATGTACAATCTTACGGTAAGAGGGTTTAGTAGGGTGGGAGAGGGAGAGGGAGACTCAGGTTTTCAGGCAATATGTGTAGACACAGAAAAAACGACAGAACGTATGTCCCAGCAGTAACGGTAGAAAGATTTAAGGTATATATACACAATCATATGACATAACCACAAAAAGAAAGACCGAATGAAGTGAGACATATTAGCCGAGGTCAAAGTAGGTAGAGTAGTCTTGACTAAGTTTACTTAAGAAAAATTACCGACTCATTATGAGGTAACACATATACATGGTGTCGAAAGAATAGGTAAGGAGACGACTACCTGTAGATCCAACAAAGGTACAGGACCGGTAATAATTGTCACGACACTACTTGTAACCCCATGTACACAGAGAAAGTTAAAACCAAAGGAGTCACACATACGGGTCTTCACCCTAACGACCCAGTATTCCATCAAGATAAACGTTAAAAATTTCCTTAGAGGTGTGACAAGAGGTTTCACCGACATGATCAAACGTAAGGGTGGTTGTCACATCCTCCCAAGGGAAAAGAGGTGTGGGAGATTTCGTAAATAACGAACGTCTAAAAACCTAGCGTCTGTAAGACTGACCACACTTCACCATGGAGTAACACCAAAACTAAACGTAAAGAGATTATTACTCACTACAACTCGTAGAAAAGTACACAAACAATCGGTAGGCATACAGAAGAAACCTCTTTACAGATAAATCAAGAAACCGGGTAAAAAACTAACCCAGCAAATAAAAAGACCTTAACTCGACGAATTCAACGAACATATAAAAACTCTAATTAACAAACAGTCAACAAAGTAAACGATAATAAAAGAGGGTAAGTCTTCCGACAGAAAAGTGGAACGAATATAAAAGGAAACAACACGTCTTCGAAAATTAAAATTAATCTAGGGTAAACAAATAAAAACGAAAATAAAGGTCTTAAGACCCTCCACCTAGTATCTCCTAGGACGACACTAAATACAGCCTCTCACAAAACGGATACAAGAGGAGATCCTCAAAATATCAAAGACCAGAACGTAAATCTAGAAATTAGGTAAAACTCAAATAAAAACACACGCCACAATCTTTCACTGGATCAAAGTAAGAAAATGTTCACCAACTGTCAAAAGGGTCGTGGTGAACAATATTCGTCAAAATTTCTGTACGTAAAACAGACTACCATGCAATTTAACTAAATTTGAAGTTTATAAACATAGTTACTATACACCTGAGAAAAAATATAACTTTTGTCCATACAAAAGTTAACTTCTTATCAACAAAGTACAAAGACACGATCAATGTCCTCATACGGTTTACCTAAGTCAAACTATATAATGTATATATATCATATATTATATGAAATACAAATAATATATATTTGTATATTATGTATTATATATTTTTGTGTGGACGTATGTATGAAAGTCCAATAATCCACTAAAGTTTATAACTTATATCAAGGGACACGATATATCCTTCCGGAACAAATAGATAAATATATATCGTGACATATAACCAATTATGGTTGAAGGATTAATTAGGGAGTAGGGAAAGGGGAAACTTTTGGGATTTTCAAACAAAAGAGACAGACTCTGACAAACAAACACTTCTTTGAGTACACGTAGTATCAAGTCTTAGATGAGTATTCACTGTATATTATAAACAGAAAGAGACAGAAGAGAACTACACGATTAGAGGTGGGTACAACGACTTTACCGTAATAAAGTAAAAATACTGACTCATGATAAGGTAATATATCAGACACTATCCACCTGAGAACTAAGTCCGGAATGTGTACAATGTGTGTCTGGACAATCGTACTTGTAGGAGAGTACCACTCCCGATTTGGTGCTAAGGGGTCTTCTTCGACTGGACACCAGACCCGGAGGACCTTCTTTGGTAGACCGTACCTCCGAAGGAATAGTGGAATTGTCTTGTAGTGTGACGGGGAACTTGGACGGGTCTACCTGACGAGGTTTGCCCGGTGAAGGATCGAGGAAGTTGTGTCATCAGAGAAGTGAAACGTCAAGGGTTTAAGGATTATTACGTTCTGTCCTCGTGAAATCCAACTCTTATCTTCTGAAACCTCGATTTTCGGAGTGTTCACTGAAGGAGAGGTTACTCTTAAATTGTGACTGTTCTACTTCATGTCGTGTCGAAAAAAATTAACGAGTCAGTTTTGGGAACCACTACACCAGAAGTCTGGACAATCTGGTATACTCCAACGGTGGTCTCGTTATAACAAGGACCGTATCGATGTCAATCACTGTTCTTTCCTATTTCAATTTTTTTTTTGGAAACGGTTGGTCTCCGTAGAACCTTTTTGAACCACTGTTTTACCCGAATCACAGGAATCGAACTATTCCGAAGCACAATCTATCTAATTAACCGAACTGACCTGATTCTTCAAGAACTTTTTCGTTTTTAATGTTCTTCCGTTACCGTTGGGTGAGGTCATGAGAACGGACCTTTTAGGGTACCTGTCTCATCGGACTTTCCGACGTCAGGTACCCCAGCGACTCCCAGCCTGTGCTGACTCGCTGAAGTGAGAGTGAAAAGTGAAAGGACGTAACCTCTTCCTTTACCGTTGGGTGAGGTCACAAGAACGGACCTCTTAGGGTCCCTGCCCCCTCGGACCACCGACGGTAGATACCCCAGCGTGTCTCAGCCTGTGCTGACTTCACTGAATCGTCGTCGTCATTTCGATGAAATGTACTGAAAAATTTAAGAGTAATTTTAATCAGAGAACTACCTTAGAAGAGAAAAATTTCAAAGGGGTAAAAATAAAACAAATAAAAAAGAAAAACTAATGAAATAACAAAAATATCTATCAGTGTTGTTAAAAAATTCAACTTCACGTCAAATAAATGTTATGATATACTCAAAACCCATATGTTGTATCACTAAGTGATAAAAATACCTAATATGAGGTAACTTTCCGTAATGTTTATTTCTGATATAAAGGAACACGACATATTATATAGGAATATCGAATGACTAAAATATATATGATCAAAGATAGAGGATTAGGGGATGTGGATAGCACGGGGAGAAGGACGGGATAGGGGTGACCATTGGCGATCAAGAGGCATAGAAACTCAGACAAACAAAGTATCCATTCCAGTAACCACAGTATGAAATCTAAAGTGCACATTCACTATAATATGTCATAAAGAGAAACACAAAGACTGAATGTAGTGAATAATACTTTAGAAATCCTAATATGACGATTTTTACGGTAATAAAATTAGAAAAAATATCGACTCATCATAAGTCATATAAGTTTATCCTTTGGATCCATATATACGGTATATACTTATATATGTATACGTAAACTTCTATTTATATATAAAAAAAGGAAACGATGACAAGAAATTGGTTTTCTTACTTTCAAAATGATATTGAATATTACTATGATTAAGGACGTTGAACCTGAACCATTTTACACACAAAACGGTCGTGAAGGTCCCGTAATCAGGAGTCTGAAGTCAAACACGGTCACGAAGTCTAAATGGACCTGTCGAATAATTGATTTTAACAGTCTACCGTTGAGGTCTCGAAGACTAAATCATCCAAAAATTTATGGTCAGGTAACTGGTATTACTTTTAGTGACACGGAAAACTCATTTCGAAAATCTCTGAATTCTATTGTGAAGATTTAGTTCATGTAACAGAATGCAGAATTATGTATGTTTCCAGAAGTAAACTTTGATCTTCTAACGATTTACTGAAGTTAAATATCCTGTAACACTTGACTTTAATTATACATCCGTAGTTTTTATTACTTTTATTTTACAAAACAGTCTCTTTATAACTGTCTTCGTTGAATTCAAAAATTTTTTTTTTTTTAAATAGGACGTCAATCTAATTGACCGACTGAACTGACTTTTCAACAAACATTTCGTTTTTAAGGACCTCCTACCGTACCGTGAGGTCATAACAACGGACCTCTTAGGGTACCTGTCTCCTCGGGTCGTCTGATGTCAGGTACCCCAGTGTCTCAGTCTGTCTTGACTTCACTGACTCGTGTGTGTTTCTTTTTCTCCTCATTTTGATAAAGTACACTAAAAATTTTTGGAGTAGCTTTGGACAAAGAACTACTGTAGTAGATAAAAGTTTAAAAAGGACAAAAATAAGACGATAAAAAGACTCATCATAAGGTATACATAAAGTACATACTTTTATCTCAATATATAAAGTATACACCGTTATATCCATACATACAGAATACACTTTTATAAACATATGTAGAGAATATACTGTTATATCCATGTATGGAGTATGTACTTTTCTCCATATATTCAGTATATATTTTGTATCCTATATATAACAATATAGTATTTTAAAATTTGAAAGTTTCTTAATTTAGGAAACGAACACACCTAGTGTTGTTTGACACCTCTTAAGAATTTTTCTGACCTTATGGTTTAGTGGGTTGGACGAAGAACTCTTTGGACAAACGTCCAGTTCTTCGTTGTCGACCTTGGTCTGTACCTTGTTACCTGACCAAGTTTTAATCCTTTCGTATGTAGTTCCGACATATACCGGTGGAACGAATAAATTGAAGATACGTCTCATGTAGTTCGCTTTACTGTGCGACCTATTTCGTGTTCGACCTTAGCTCTGACAGCCCTCTGTATCATTGTTACAGTCTATACGTCTACTATGGTCGTCGTTCACTTCTCCTTGATTTCTTGGAGAACTACTTCCACTCTTTCCTCTCACTTTTTTGACCTTATTTTGAGTTATAAGTTTTTGGATTCTAGTACCGTAGATAAGGTTTGAGAAATACCATTTAGCTATCCCTTCTTCACCTTTGTCACCGTCTAAAATAAAAGAACCCGAGGTTTTGTGACACCTACCACTGACGTAGGTACTGAACTTTGTGGAATAAGTCTTTTGGTCTTCTACTTGGTGTCTGACCTTCTTTGATAAAGGTTGTGTGTATAGTCTCTTTCCTAGGCATGATATTAATATGGTTTGTCGAGGAATTTTAAACCATTTCTGACTTTTTGTGTGGACCTGTTTCTTATATTTCTCTATACATGTATCTATAGTTATATGTCTCTTGAAAAATATATAGAGAGACTTTACTAGAGACAAGCAGAGGTTCCGTTTGGTAAGTTATAGTGTCAATAGGTTCAGATACGAGGTTGGTCATTGCGACTTCTTTGACTTCAACTTGCCAAAATACTTCTGGATGTTCTGGAAAATCTTGATTGTGGGTTTTTTCTACAGGAAAAGTAATATCCCCTGACCTTACGTTTTCATCCTTCAGTTCTTTATGGACCTCATTGTCCGTTTAAACCGGAACCTTACACCTTACTTCGTCCCGTTTCCGATTATCTCAAAGTGGTTCTTTTACGTGACCAGTATCGTTTGTGGGAGAAGGTTGTTGTGTTCTCTTCTGAGATGTGTACCTGTAGTGGTCTACCAGTTGTGGCTTTAGTCTAACTAATATAAGAAACGTCGGTTTCTACCTCTTCGAGATATATCAGTTGTTTTTGGTCTGGTCCTCGACTGACACCGAGTCTAGTACTTGAGGAATAACGGTTTAAGTCTGAATTTAACTTCTTTCATCCCTTTTGGCGATCTGGTAAGTCCATACTGGATTTAGTTTAGGGAATACTAATATGTCACCTTCACTCTTTATCTAAATTCCCGGATCTAGACTATCTGTCTCACGGACTACTTGATACCTTACTTCAAGGACTGTAACGCGTCCTCTGTCCCTAGTTCTGGTAGGGGTACCTTTTCTTTACGTTTTTTCGTTTTACCGACAGACCCCTCCGGAATGTTTATCGACACTTCTCTTCTCTCCGCTTTTCGTTTCCTTTTTTACTTTCTATATCCGTAGATTTACGTCTCAAGGTTTCTTATCGTTCTTCTCTATTCTTTCGGAAGAAGTCGTTAGTCACGTTTCTTTATCTCCTTTTGTTGTCTAACGCTTTCTGATCTCTAGAGAAGTTCTTTTAATCTCTATGGTTCCCTTGTAAAGTACGTTTCTACCCGAGCTATTTCCTGTCTTTACCATACCTGGATTGTCTTCTTCTTCTATAATTCTTCTCCACCGTTCTTATGTGCCTTTTTGACATGTTTTTTCTAGAAGTGTTGAGTCTATCAGTGCTACTACACTAGAGATTAGATCTTGGTCTGTAGAACCTTACACTTCACTTCACCCGGAATCTTTCGTAGTGATGCTTGTTTCGATCACCTCCACTACCTTAAGGTTAACTCGACAAAGTTTTGGACTTTCTACTACGACACTTTCACGACGTGAGTTATACGGTCGTTTAAACCTTTTGAGTCGTCACCGGTGTCCTGACCTTTTCCAGTCAAAAGTAAGGTTAAGGTTTCTTTCCGTTACGGTTTCTTACGAGTTTGATGGTGTGTTAACGTGAGTAGAGTGTACGATCTCTTCATTACGAGATTTAAGAGGTTCGGTCCGAAGTCGTTATACACTTGGCACTTGAGGGACTGCAAGTTCGAACAAAATCTTTTCCGTCTCCTTGGTCTCTAGTTTAACGGTTGTAGACGACCTAGTACCTTTTTCGTTCTCTCAAGGTCTTTTTGTAGATAAAGACGAAATAACTGATACGGTTTCGGAAACTGACACACCTAGTGTTATTTGACACCTTTTAAGACTTTCTCTACCCGTATGGTCTGGTGGACTGGACGGAGAACTCTTTAGACGTACGTCCAGTCCTTCGTTGTCAATCTTGACCTGTACCTTGTTGTCTGACCAAGGTTTATCCTTTTCCTCATGCAGTTCCGACAGATAACAGTGGGACGAATAAATTGAAGATACGCCTCATGTAGCACTCTTTGCGACCTGACCTTCTTTGTGTTCGACCTTAGTTCTAACGACCCTCTTTATAGTTATTGGAGTCTAT